>DWDX01000146.1:0-36065 GCA_018245675.1 Agara michaeli | reverse complement strand
AACGTAACTGGTGAATTGTGGGGGTGTACTACACTCCTCTGCCTACCCCTTAGGGGATTACAGGCGTGATGTTGCGTAACACTTAATATCTAGTTGTAACTGCTCAGTTTCAAGACAAATCTTAAGGTTGACAGAACATCTGTTCTAAATCGATAGTTGTTTTAAGCTGTAACCGTCCCAACGATTAAAGTAGTGAGAAGGGTGGTAGATGAGGCGCTTGCAGCGCGCCGCCTACGAGCACGGTTGCCTGGGTGCGGTCGCACGCGCCACTATTTTACATATAAATGGACGGCGCTGCGTGGTCCCTCTAACACAATGGCTTAAATTTGTGCTTCTCGTGTGTGCGTTGCTCAATAAATAATGATATTGGTGTAAAATAACATAGAATTATGGGAGACGAGTATAAAGCCCGTCCAAATATATTGCATATCGATTTATACTAACGAGGAAAAAAGATACCCGACAAAAATATTACTCACCACCGTTGTTAGTACGTAAAACGGTTATTACTGGCTAATTGGCACCTACGAGCACGGCTGGCTGGCTCCAATGGCACGTCACTATTTTACATATAAATGGACGGTGGTACATAATCCCTCTAACACAATGGCATTAATTTGTTCCACAGATAGGCGTGAACGTTTGTGTAGCTGAATGAATCCTGTTGGGATGGCACGAGAGCCAACGTAAATCGGCAAGTGCAAAAGCCATCATGTTGATTGAAAACTTTCTTGAGTATACCTACGAAGTAATTGGTTCTTCAAATAAATAGTATCACGACTGTAAATGGTATACGAAAAATACGTATGTGTTAACATTTATTCAGTATCATACTTAAGAAGACGGAATGTGTACATGTTAACCGTTGGTACAAATATATGACAAACCTTGAGTACAAATGTACGACCGTATAGGATTTTCAAACACGAATCTTAAGCTTATGGAATTTTATAAGTATTGACATGATCTCACCCCGTCTCTAACATTACTTGTGGAAATTACCGGTATATTCTGCGGCAATGTTAGCTCGATTCCCGCGAGCCAAACTGCGGCGTTGTTTAGTTTGACTTAACAAACAGAAGTTAAATTAGTAGGAGTATTTCCAAATGCAAATCCTGAGCACTGAGAAGGGGAACGTGCCACCTGTGCTGACAGTTCGCGTAATAGCTCGGAACCGCCGAATTAATTTACAAAACTCCAAACCGTCTCGAACAAAACAGTTTTTGATGCCAGTAGTTGGATGCGGGGAAACCCCAAAAGTGGTCGCGTTCCAAAATTAAATGACGTGTTGAAATTATTTCTTGGTATAATTTTGTGCATACTGTTAATAAATTGTGAATATTAAAAATATATGTATGAATCGTTGTGTTTGGTATTAACAGGAAAAACATGCCTCCATAAATTGTAAATCTAAAAGATTCAAATTTTTATCATTTCAACCTTTCACTATTCCACTGCTGGACTCATTCTCTCTCCTGGGCCTCCTCACGAAATGAGAAGGTTGAAAACCATAGTCCACGACACTGGCCAAGCAGACTTCACACACCTCAAAGAATTTTATCGAGAACTCTGAGAAATGCAGGTTTCCTCACAAAGCATGGATGGAATGTCTGGTTTATTTAACGTTGTCACTTTTATCTATATTTTATTTTATAAATAGTTAATTAACCAATTGTATGTTATATAAACAGTTGCTCATATTCTAATCGTAAAATATGTAAATTGTTATTTATGTATTATAGTATATTAGCTGTTGGTTACTCTAACAGGATGAGTCTAATTTGGGATCAGATGGCCTTGTACGAACATAATATACTATTATTATTAAAGTTGTAGGTAGGTACATTACCACATTTTATTATTATACTGTGTTCAGCATAACTTAAATTTCTTTTGTGAACCGAACCTGATTATGTCCTCATATGTGTTTACAATATCGTGCGAAATAGAAGGTGTGCATGTGACAGCTTGATATTTACGAGTAAAATCTATTAACGGTGCCCATTTTTGCCCTTCGCCTTGCAGTTTTTGATGTCCGTTGCCTTTGACGTGGAAATGACTAGCTTTGGATACCACCTACATGAGCGCGGAATGTATAAGAAGTCGTCCCGTCTGAAGATTAATCATAGTAGTAAGCAGTAAACATATTGTACTAAATGTACACAGTTGTGGTTCGAAAAGTTCGAATGAAAAACGTTTTGTTAAGGAGAACGGTTAATTAAGATTACCTTACCTGACTTACCTTTGCTTTACCTTAAACCTGACTTGTATTAAGGTGTTTTAGCGGGGACACTAGAATGTTTTATGTAACAGTATATATATTAGGGACCTGGTGTGACGGTATGTTGTTGTTGTTGTTATAGCCAATAATGTCCTTATCATAATCATAATATTGTTTTTAAAATACCCACCTCAACGCTTTCATGATATAAATACCTACTATCAAACAATCTACAAAGAGTTTTAATCCATGCATTAACATCTTTTAGTTCCCAGTATTTATGAGCTTATACAGAGCTTGCCGATTTCACTGCCTTTGACAGCTTAATTATACTCGTACCCGGTGTATTAAAGCTCGTAAATTGTATAGAAAAAGGAGAATTTACTTAATAATAATAGTTTATTTAGTGTTTTTACCATTCTATTATGCAACAACGTCTATATTATTTTAAGTTTATATTTTAAAAGTCATTTTTATCTACTATACCTATCTGTGTCATGCACCACGTAATATGTTCATTTTAAAATATCCATAAATATGAAATCAGTATGTTTTACTTAGTGGGTGACGTAATAATTACATCAATAATGAAATTTTAATTAATTAGTTCGCAATACTAACCACTATAAAACCAGGGCAAACCAGCAAACATAAAACACAAATGCGATAGCATCATTGGCAATTTCATTACGTATTTATTTTATATATTGGAAATATTGTCACACTGAAATGCGGGTAACAATTTCACACTCAAGCTTTTACGAATTTATTTTAAAACCACCCTTATTTAACTTCGGTCCCGTATTGATTTAATTATCGCCATTTAAATCTTACTCTGGACACTCGCAAATCTGATTATTGGAACGACATTAACGAATTATAAAGGCAACTTTTGAGCGGATACCTGTTAACATTAATATATGAAATTTGCGTAATGAATGTTCGCGACACGTGTATTAGATAACTTGCACAGAACAACTGACAAAATATGAAGGATTAAGAAACAACACAACTTAAAAAACTCCGTAAAACTAACATCAAATATAGAAATAACCAGATAATCACATTATTTCTGTTATTTGTAAGTTACTTACTCGTTGTTATAACAATCTTTCAAACTTCACACGGATCCTTACAATTGGACAATCTTACTGCTGAGCAAAGATCGATTTTTCGATCGATACGTTATTTTAACGAAAGAAAATTTTATGAACAACCGTCAAATAATTTGTCTTAAGTTAGTGGACCTTACTACTGCATATGGGTAAAAGTAATTCTGTTTATAAGTAGCTGTAGCTCGAATAGAAATAATACAGACACCTTCGGCTAAAACTAACAAATCCTGTGGGGCTACCATCTGCTTTTGTGCTATTTATTACCAGTAAAGAATATTGCATAATATATAAGTATTTTTAAATAGTGTAAAACATAACCATAAGAAGAATATATTTCAGAAGAATCACGTTACTTCTTATGATATTATCACCTAACCTAATTGTAGTCTACCCGGTGACGTCAAGATTCCCAGGAAGTTTGGCAACAATTTCAGCAAGTACTCGTATTTCATACATTGTAAAAAAATTGTAACTGAAAGTACATAATTAGATAATTAATTATCACTTTTAGGCTTTTGCCTAATACATTTAATAAAAATTAATAAAATGACATTGATAGTAATTTGTATAAATAATCATTTTTGTCTGCGTTTTTTACCATTTAAATAGTATTGTCAAATTTATTTCTTGGCATGTTAGTACATGCAGCCTATGTATGTCATGTGAAGGCAATTTATCATAGCAATATCAAAATAATCTTTAGCAGTTTCAACTAGGATAAATCGCTTTCCCAGAACTCGCCCGAGTCGAGCGCAGTTCATTTCCTGTGTAATTACTTTCATGTACAAGTCTCCGCGACTCCTTCCTTCAATTATGCTTACGCTCGCACAACCTATACTGAATGTTCAACACGAGTACGACCGTGCTAACATTTATGTACATCTTCTAAACTGCAGTTTTTCTTGCATCGTATATTCGGACATATGAAAATAATTGCAGTAAACAGAACAAAGTTTCAGTTATATTCTACACAATATTTGTTATCAATAACATTTGTCATAAAAACTTTCTATAAGTTTAGTTCATAAACTTAACTTTTAGAACCAGCAACTTGTATTGTAAATGAAACACAATGCAATTCACAACACTGGTGAATATACAGATACATTTCATGACATATCTTATCGTAACTCAGAGAACTGGTTTATAATGCTCCGAGCTTATTGTCAAAATTTAGAAAAGTCGATTTAATTTGAGCTTCATTCGCTTTAAAAATACCATCATAAAAGTAATACATAAATATAAGATTCTTGTAATTAAGATTTAGAATTTTTAAATATAAATATCTCATATTTCCGTGCTTATTTGAAGATGAATAAACAAAGGTATCCAATTATAAATATGTTCTCCTCTCTATATCATTCGCTTTGAGCTGAATCAGGATAAATATCAGCATGTTTAATAAGAACGATCTCCAGCGGCGCTGCAAACAACTTTGAAACTGGCCGTAGCGTAGACGGGAATGACATCTCTTTGAAGATAAAGACGCGAGATAATTTTGCACATTCATACCGAGACTCCACCTATATGTACCTACCTGTCGCGTTCTTCAAATTAACTTTTGATGCTTTATGTAACTACTGTATTTGTGGGGACGAAATTAGGGAGACTTTTGCCAGTAATAAGACAGTGATTGAGTAGGTACTTTGATCAATCAACTTGTAATTGGATTAATTTTAGTTTGTTTTTGTTTATTTGCGAGTATGTTCCATAACTTCTATTCACCCTCACTAGATTACCTGCTTGTAGTGTTACAATACGCAATGTTTACAAAAGTATAATATACAGAATAAGCTTTTCAATAATATCCTATCTGCAATATCAACTTCATTATTAAAACAGTTCTTTTTGTTCCATTTTTAATTATGACATAAAATTTTAAAGTCCACATCACAATTATGAAACCAAATGTCCAACTGCACTTAATGCACATAATGAACGTCAAATATGACAGCCCTATAGACAAATTTGTCACTATGATTATGTCAAAAACAAAAATAATCCCGTCATCTATCTGGCATGTGACGCACCCCTGCAGTTAGTGAATTGCAAATTTGGGGAGATTTATCTACATAGGTTGGGTGCTCGAGCAGCGAATGTTAGAAATGGAAGATTATAGACTGCGTTGTGTAGGTGATCAGACGGGCGATGTTTTGAAAAAGTTGTAAAGAGTGAGGGATGTCTGTTGTCATGGTGATAATACCCGCTCTGCGTAATAAGCCCCGCAAACATGGTTGCGATGTCGTTGGCTTACGGAGTCGAATGTACTTCGACGGTCGACATGTTAGCAACAGGTCGTGGCTTATGAAAAAAGCTCTAAGTGAATTTTTATACTCATTTACGATTGTCGTCGAAACATCAAAAGATCTTGTCAAAGAGGAATTCTATTTGAATTGACTTAAAGTATTAAAAATATAAGGTAAAATATCACCTTTTGCTGGAATAGAATATAATAAGTATAGTATAAAAGAATAGGTACACTAATTATTCAGAAGCAATATGAAATTTAAAATCTTAAAATCCAAGCTAGTTGGCCATATCCTAACGATGTTATATAAATACATAATTATCATCAACGATATATTAAATTAACCACGAGTGCCCAAAGAAGCCTTAGCTGCTTTTCAAGTTCCTTCGCATGTCATAGGTATAGTGTAAATATAGTAATACATATATACGTACACTTTAAAACTGATGTTTATAACAAATCATACCGCAGAAACGATGAGATATTACAGTGGCGCGGCGAGCGGTGTAATTCGACGCTCGCAGCGATGTTTAACAAAGTCACTCATGCATAACCGGGCAAAAATAATTAAAACGACGTCACCCTGTTTGCAAGCGAAGTTAGGCTCTTTCGCCTAAAAGAGAACATAGAGCGCTGTCCAAAGTTACGTTTTAATCAAACAGTGACCACGCCCATGGCTGTCATGTTGCCTATTTATGAGTTGTAAAGGACCTCCGTCCGAGGGTTCACTTTGTGTGGTGTATGCTAATAGCGTGAATATGGCGCGTGATATACAGTGACATGTGTAGGCCTCGAAAATTAAATCCCAGCAGAGGGCGACGCTTAAGTGCCAATAACGCGCGCGATCGCTAGCCAGTCGCAATGATCACGGTAAGCCATAAATGAGCAATATCACAGGTTTATGTCATCTATAACGCACACCATGACCGTTAAATTCTCCTTTAAAAGAACGGTCGATGACTTTACGTCGTATAACGAACTTCAGTTACTTTTTATTCGCGACGGAAACAAACGTAAAGTTTTGTAAAATTGAATAAAAATGTCTAATTTGTAGAAAGATGATGATGATAAAACATCATGTCTAATAATAAAAAAAGAGGTATAATATGATGGGAACATTTATGCATGGTAAATATTATGAAAACAACAAGTATACACACCTACACCTTACACACGGAGAGGTTCTCACACTTCACTCATATCAAATACTTATCTGTAAAAAATCTATATAAAGGAATTCTAAAAAGTATATAAACAAATATTTAATTAGCTATTAACATTGTCAACATATTAGGGGGGGTGGACTTTGTAAACCGAAATACAGGTGACACCTAGTTCGGTAAACAACGCTTGCGGTAGTTATTGTAAACTTTTAGCTAAGTTAGTGATAAAATATATGTGTAACGCTGTTTTTTATTTAAACAAACTTTAATATTATTATATGCAAGCTCATTTTGTAATCAACATTTCACATTACGTAAGCACGCCTATGAAATTAAATAATCGGGAAACTTTTTTGACAATATTCGCAAATCTATGCGTGTAATAAACAAGTGTAAAAAAGTCACTGTGTATAATAAAACGTTATTAACAAGAAGGGTAAAGAACATTTATTTTTGGTATTTTTGTTATTTTATCGTTTGGTTTTGTCCGTACGTATATAAATACGTATTACGTGATATATATTGATTTGATTTTGATGAAAGATCCTCTTTACTTTGATTGATTTGATTCGAAAGTTTCAAAACATGTTCTAGAATTGCTGAATTATGAAAGAGTTATAAAAAATGAAGAGTTATAAATGCTCTTTTATAAGTTTTATAAAAGAGCATTATACGTATATAATCCGGGATCCTACTGCTCAACAATTTAGTATTGTGAAGTGAAATTCGGCGTGTAGCTATAAAGTATGCATAGCGCAAAACCCGAGCGAATCTGTTCCAGAATTTATGCGTAAAGAGAGGTAATAGCGCGACTCATTGCTTTTTCACTTGGTTACTCAAATGTAGATGGATGAGGTCGGTGAAGACGCCGCCGGAGACAATTGTCAGCCATCGCTCAGTGTCGCCGCTAATTGAAAATTCTCTCTAGCTTCATTTAAATCGCCATCGACTAAAAGATACTCTGTCGCTCAAAATTATATTCGACGATAATTTAATTGTCATCTGCCTTTGTCACTAATCGAAGCACTAAAACGTCAAAGAACTTCTAATTTTGATACAACATAATTAAATGGAATGTATAGATGACATGCCTTTAAATTGAAGTTCAATAAGAATACTCTTTCTTTATTCATAAATATACATAAATGAACCAAATTTTACCTATGATTTTGAAATGGTATGACTGAAAACTGGTTACAATTTTCTACATAAATTCGTATAGCACCAATTAAGAAACCCTTATACGTAAATACCCTTTAAAGTGGATTCGAGGAAGGAAGAGGGTGTAAGCGGAAGAAATCCTCGATAACAGGGAGCGAAGAATGGAAAATTGTACAACATTACAGTATCCAGACATCTTTCGAGGAAGTAATAATATAAATACCCAAGTAATGAGACCCTCTTAAGAAAAAAAAAAGTTTGTTAAAATTGAACCATTACCCGTAATTTATAATCAATATATAATTCACAGAACTTAAACGAACATTACGGTGCGAGTAGACATTACTTTGTTATAAAGTTATATCCAAAATTTGGAAAGTTACCGAATAATATAGTACGCATATTTGTTAAAAACTTACGTACATAGCTATAATAAAGTTTTATTTGCATTAATTATTACCTTTCTTTCAGCATGAAATGAAATTCACAGATATGTTAAACAACCAAAATGTGTATTTATGGGAAAAAGATACGAACAACCCAGCTAGTCTCAAGTGACCGCCATAGCCCACGGACATCGGCTACAAAAGTCGAACAAGATCTTACGACTAAATACATTATTGTCAATTACTTATTAATAACGCTATTATTTCGTATTAATTGTAATAGAACTATTACTGTACTTTAATTTATTTAGCATAAGTTAGTATACGAGACGTTACACTACTTACTATCTATCCTGTTTAGTCATTATAAATAATTGCTGGTTACTCTTACGATAAAATGACAATGTAAGTAGTGTCATACGAAATGTATTAATTATTGTCTGTTCTCTTTTTCAAAAGGAAAACTATTCTTTTTATTTTCAAACTAAGTCTAGAATAAGGATTATTTGTGAAAAACCCGCTGTTAAAAGTTTATTAAGCCATTCTGACTATTGTTCGCTAGCAATAGTGATCTGCAACGACAACTGACCGCTTACGAAATTATTCTACTAACAGACGCCCATTCAATGGTCAACCTCGCCGGAGTTGATTAATATTATAGAGATATCCCAGTGCATCAGGCTTGAGCACTGTAATTACTAAGCAATAATAACAATTCAATTATAACCTCTATTTAAAAACTGGAAGGTCGCTTTACCTTTCACTACAACTTCTTTCACCACGTCAAAGAAAAATTACTAAAATGCAATATATGCGCATTCCGCTGTAATGAGCGTAAATACGCATAAAGTATTGAAACAATGTAGAAACACATGCGGACTGTAATTGTCATCGAAAAATAATTTCCACCGGCTTTTTTTATTCATTTCAAAACAAATTCTACATTAGTAAAAACGTGCGGATGTGTGCGCTAGGACGACCTGTATTAAAATATTTTAAACAGGCTATGAATATGCAAAGACACGGCGCTCGGTGGCGGCGGTTAACGATTTGCACGTTTTTGGACCACTCGCTAATTGCAAATGTGAACGAACCCTTATGGCAAATGTAATTGCTTTCACTGATACGAGATACGCAGTGTTTGCTGTTCGATTTTGCGAGCTCGCCCGCTCTTGTCATTTTATACTGAAAATTAATTCAGTCTCAGCTCTCCTTGAAACTTTTAGTTGAGTTGCCATTCGATTTAACACACTTCACGCTACAGAATGGTTTCAATTAACACATCGAACCCGTAATTATTATGTTGTTAAACCTATTCTATACAAAACCATTTTTATTACTATTATTATTGTATTTGTACGAACATACTCTAATACACGAGAATTTAAAATGCTGAACAAATATGGAATATCATACGCGTACTCTCTTTGTTCAAATGCTTATATTTTGGACAAGTGTGGATGGGGAAGTGTAATCGTTACAATCAAACAAAAATTTTATTTCTAATCCTTTTTAACTATTCATAGCAAAATGGTAACATAAAAAATTTTCGATACCTAGATAAAATCCTAAAAATCTTACAGCTCAGAGTATAAAAATTGTAATTAATTTTCATTTTTCTGTCGCTAAAATTATGTTTTACTGAACAGGTAAATGTTGTATGCAGTCCTTGCGGCACTCGTGTAGTTGAAATGGAAAGTGAAAATTAGTTGTAGAGCACTTCAGCCACGAGCGTCGAGAGGCACACGCTCAGTTTCTGATTAGTGTAATAGCTTTAGAATCACTATTTTCTCATTTTCTGCCCTCCTGGATATATTTTTCTCTTTGACCTTTCAGTTTTATTAACACTTGTTAATATTACTTTACTTGTTTCATTATGTAAATTGGCGTTTATTATTCGTCGCTTATTGTCTCTTGAATTATATATATTGAAGTTATCCGTGCCATAAAGAAATCTTTAAAAGATCTTCGACTTTAAGACTGGAGTTTAATCATATTCAACTGCTTTTACTGTTTTTACAAATTAGAATTTTTACACAATTATTAATAAAAAAATGCTACCCGCAATTTGTTCAATGGTTAGCTAGTTAGAATGTAACGAGCCTGTTTAAGTAGCTCAAGTCGGATTGAAGCAAATAACAAGTATCTATCCAATTAAAGCAAATCTTGAGCTATGTTACTCTGCTGCCCATACTTGTATGTGCATAATACATTACGGTCCATATTCGACATATACGCGTAGAAATTGAAATATCCTCCATTGGCTTTATTTGTTCGATACTACATAAAAGATAGTACGATAATAATCGACGTCTTACTAATAACAATTCATATAATCATACAGAGAACAATGGTACAAATGCTGTTCATAAATATCAAGTTATGGATATGTCCTTATAAAGATAATATGTAAAAAAAATATTTTCTACTTATTTTCAAAGCGAGACAATAACTAAAATTTCTACGATAAAAAAAATTGGATATTTTATGATATTATTATACTATACTATTTACATATCAACAAAATGTACAGTTATGACATTAGATATGTGCTTACTACAATATCTAATGAAATACACTATTACTTTAATGCAGAATTTTAATACTGAAAGTAGTTGTAACACTAACTCGCACTGATCCCTGTTATGGGCTGAGACCCATTTCTTGCAATATGACAAGTTTAAATTGCAATCAATTATTAAGTAATATCACATAAATCGTTAAACAGCTCTTCTTTTCTTTCGTATAATTTAAAGCTGGGAAGCACTTAACAAATTGCCAGCACTTAGCTAGTCAATTTACCATTTCGATGCATTTCCGCTTAGTAATAGGTGTCGTTTGTTAGGACAGAGACGAATGCTAAAGCGGTCAACGAGACATGAATCGGTCACGATACAAGAGAGATATTGTTAACTGCCGGTCAAAAAGTTGTCACACAAATCTTCATAATACAATTTTCAAATACTTTAGGTTATCCATTTAAATAAAAATTTAGACCCACTCTGATGGTATTACGATCAAACAGTAAAAGAACATATGAAAACATGAAAAGGTTTTTGTTTATTTTCGTCATTTCCCCTACGAGATGTCACAGTATAAAATGTTGCCGCGCAGCAAGTATTTCTGAAACCGTCTATAAATCTGACCATAAAAATAAATCCCTGCAATCAAATCACAAACATCAAGAAAGCGAGGTTGTTGCTGTGTCAGGGAACATGCGTGAAAATAGCCAAAGGACTATTTATAACAGTAAGGTTCCCAGACCCAGACCATGCATCAATACTTCGATACGACACGATGTGGTCTAGCTGCTGCTAGAGTTATTAGCCAGATTCGACAAAATTTTTCAAATTAGAATTATTTTTCTAGGTAGAACAAAACACATCGACGAAATATGCATTTTATTGGATCGTAAGGTTTATATGGGAACCGACCCCAGGGTAAGCAACGACAGTATAACGGTTATAAACAACAGAAACCGGAAATGAATACGCCTTGGCGCTATGGGTGCGTCCCGTATGCATATTCAGATGAGATTTTGCACAACACCGAAATGCAGTTATATTTCTTTCATATTAAACTTCCTTAAATGTTAGTTTTTGTATAACTACGTTCTAATTTTGATTTAGATTTTAGGTTGTCGGTAAAATTTCATAAAATTCACGTAGGGAACTATACGTTCTATAAATTATGTCAATTATTAGGAAGGTCACTTTATACATATATCCTCGTAAATAGTACGTAATAGAAAAATAATTATGTCATTATTCATATGAAAGTAAATGTAAATCTTATAGAAATACATTATTTGTTAGCCTAATAGTATTTGCATATATCGTAAATGCTAAACATTGAAAGCAGGTCACTTTCTCCGCATGAAGCTATTAAACTCATTTACTGTATATAAATATAGAATAAAATAGAGAAAAGCGAATAATGAATGGAAGTCATGATTAGTGAAGCGTGATTTTTGATAGAGACTCTAATGCTCAGTGATGCTAGCGGAGGTGTTCTCCGGATTTATTACCTTCTATTTCGATTTGTTTACTCAGTTGTTCAGATCCAATTACTTGGCACTGTTTCTGTACTTAATTAAAGGGACGCTTGATTACTCGCCCGCTGTGGGGCTTTGTATAATTGCTATTGTTTAGCAAATGAAGACAAATGAAACTTTAATTTAATGTCACTGTCTCATTCAGACGCACGGAGAAGAACTCGTGTTCGCGTCTGAACAGCCTCATTTTAAGTTTAAATTACTTCATGTTACAATAGCGAGCACACACGATTAGCTTCTCGAGTGTCGTTCCAAAACAATGTGATCACACTATTGTATGTTCACAATAACATATTAGGACGAGACTCAGTTAATAATTGAAAATCATTTGACATTAGTATTACTAGTTCTAAAGACATTAAATTAAATAAAAACAAGATATTGTGTGTATTGTGAGTGCGGTATGAGCATAACTGATATAATTAGGAATGACGTGATAAGAGAACAAGTTGTGAAAGAAGATGTAGAGACTAGAATCAATAAAGGCATGCTTAGTAGTTTGGATATGTAGAAATAATGAACTATAGCTGAAGCACAAAACAGATCTATAAGGGTAGTGAGAACGCTAGATTCAGAAGAAGCGAAGCTTGGAGTACGTAGTGTAATCAAATCGGAGACGTACTTAAAGAAGGTCAGGCGAAGAGTACTTCTAGAAACAAGCCTGATTGACGATTTTGATGAACGTAGAAGAGGCGAGTTAGTTAGTCAGGACCGTGGCCGGAGGAAATACTTAGTCTTTGCTTACGCCTACGGGAATGTGCATGACTGCATATACATACATATATAGACATATGTTTATATGTACATAATTTGTTACAATAGCACGAATTTAGTTTTTCCTACCAAATAGATTTCTTCTGCAACTATTTTTAGGTTACTTGGAAGAAATCGCTTTATAACGACAAGGTAACTTACGAGGTATAATCTCTTTTTTTATATTTAGGTCAATATAACGACTTGTAATTAATGTAGGTAAATAGTTCTAAAACCAGTTTAATTAGATGGGATTCTTCGTTATTTGTTTAGGTCAGACTCAAGGTTTATTCTCGTAGGAACGGTAACTCAATTCGCCATCGACCGGCAGGAGAGTGGCATACTTTTAATTGACCGTAACTGCGTTTGCCTGCAAGCGTTATTGAATTACCGTAGAACATCGCTTAGGGTTGCAAACTGTACAGATTTTGTATTTATATCGTACAAATATCAGCTAAAATATCGTACAAATTTCGCTATAAAGTATAAATATCGTTTAAATTAAGTATTGTTAAAATTAAGTTACCGACACATACAATGAATAATACATGTGAAAAACTCCTGTGTTAATATAGAGGGACTTTTCTCCATGTCTTTTACGCGAATTAAAGTAAATGATTTTCATAATAATAACCTTAAGTACTAAATAATACTGTTAATAGCCTACAAGAAATACTGTCTGTTACAAATCACTGCATTATTCAATATATACCTGTGTCTCTTCAATTTCTTTTAAAAACAATTCGCACCTGTCACATTTAGTATTAATGAAAACAATGATTATCGTTATGGATTAAGTCCATTAGGAGCATTGAGAGTATTGCTAGACCAACACTTAACTGACGATTTCGATTTCCCCTTACGCTGTGGATGAATTCTGCTCTTGTTGTATTTCCAACGGAAATGTTTTGCTGTATCACTGAATCTAACTAGATATAGCCATGTGTATGCTTTACAAATTCCAGTGTTATCTAGATCCGGTTCCGTAAATTACATCGGGGAATAGGTACGGCTAAGGCGCCACTACAAGATTACCATTTCAATATATTTAAACTTCCTTTTTACGAGATAGAAGTGGCAAATGATCATGTAGTGCAGGCTATTTAACGTTATATGGTCACTGAAGTCCGTAAACGTGTGAATCCAATGTCAAATACTATTAAAGCACTACCTGAGACCAGGCCTTACTGTGTATATGCCTACTGTATATCTCAAAGCGGAACCCAGCAATACAAACGCTCCTCCATCCTTACAAATCCCGCAAGAGATGTCCTTAAAATATCCAATGACAGTTCGTTTATCCTTGCACTTAAAAAAAAACATATTAAGTACTTTGCAACACTTGTAGTTTCACTAAAATAATTTCTTTAACTGTTAATAAACACTCGAGCACAATACCTCAATTTGAAATGAATGTGGGCCGCGAGCGATGTGAGTGCTGAAACTCATTTATAGTACAACCTCATTGTATTACAATGGCATTAACGAACCCACTCGCGATGTGTTTACAGGACAGAATAGCAAAAGTTGCGCTATTTTTCAGACGTATGTTGTTTTTAACGAAAAATTCAGGGAATGAGAAATAAAAATGATTTTGATTATCTTAACGCTAAGCTTCCGTAAGTTTTTCATTGCCAATATAAGATAAAAGAGACCCAAGACCTGTTCTTGGATACACTTATTGTATCACATGTCCCTGTTGGCCTATACTCTCACTCAGACGCTGTAATTACATCGGGGAACAAGAAAACTGTACCGTCCTTCAGTACTCGGGAACATTCGTAGTCAAACATTAATTTTTTAATCATTTATAATTGTAGGTATTTTGAAATGTTTCGTATACCTATCCCCAAACCAAATAACTGTTACGGTTATTGAAACTTATATGTAATAAAAATTCAGGGTTATTATATTAAACGGATATGGATCTCATTATTAATTTATTTACATATGTCTGTGATACATGCAATTGAAATTCCGTAGAAAAATCTAAGAACATAACATCTAGTTACCAAAACAGTAAATCAAATTTTTTTTGAAACCTGCTTTTCTTATCCTGGCGCGTACGAAATCCGATTTTTTTTTTCATTTAATCAAGATAAGCTACTTAGTATTTTGCTACGAAAAGATTACCTAACATTAAGACGAGATCTAAACCTCGCTTATCGAGCGTACTTATAACGTTACGAAACCTGCTCGAGTTCGGGGTAATTACATCGGGGAATAGGAAAACTACGCCGCACACCTGCCGGCTCTTGTTTTAAATTTAGGACCTTCAACTTTAAAATAAATTGAAAATCAAGGAGATCTAAGGGTTATCCATAAAAATGTAAAGTAAAAAGCTAAGCATGACCATGATTTTCTTAAATATATTACGATTACATTAAGACATGCAACGTTAAGGGATAATATCAGTGCATGTACATAAATATGCAATTTTACGTTATCCTCGTAGCTGCATTGCTACTTCTAAATATTTAGAGTAAACGCTTTAACTGTCACTATAATATACATACTATGTTCTTTAGATCCTCAACAGCAGGTACTGCTTCGTTCTGGACAAAGCAAATAAACAATATTATCATTGCGTCATCATATCAACATTTGCGTCAAAAATCTTCATCGTCAACAAATAAGTTTATCAATACTGCTACTGATATAAAAACCGTGTGCTACTTTAGCATTACGCCAGTTTCCTAACAGGGTAGACAGAAAGTAAAAGTACCCAAACATCTCTTTCCTTACATACCTGACGTCCTTCTCCTACATTGTCCTACTAGTGTACACTGTATAGACATCGTTGTTTACAAATTTAGTTGTTCCACCTGCCAAAGACTATTTTAAGCTTACGACCTAGTACTTGGCCTTTTGGTCTAATAGTTAAATTAAAACAAGCTATGTTGTCACCGAGCCGATCAGGACTAGTATTAAAAGCTTAGTTTTATATTTTCAGTGCTGCTTCATTTAAAAGGATATTCCCAGCTGTTTTCGCCGCCGGCCGCCTCGTCAAGGTAATCTGATTAGCCATCCATCCTGTCTGCCACTGGCATAACAACTTACTTAGCGCTGGAAACGTTCCCTGTAGCCGAGACGAGACTCGAGCTAGAACTCGTTTATCGGACGTTCTCAAACTGTGTCATGTTTGGTCGAGTTAGCGATAATCGGATTGGGGAACACAAAGTCTTCTGCCTACCTACTACCGCCTATCTTGAAGTTATGCTCTAATAGTACACCTTAAACATCTGTAGTTTCAGTGTATCGTGAACGATCACCATTAGATTACCAAACCGTCAACATGGTCACTCCTTGGATATTTTTTTCAACCTTCTCCTCTCGAGTCATTGCGCAGATCTTTCAATGTCCGGTGCTTTTCCCATACACGTTTGTGCGCCATCGTATATTCGTCCCATATGATGATTTTTGACGCTACTAAAATTTTGACCATTGCGGACTGTTTCGAAATATTACATGTCACTTGTGCAGAACTTTATAGGTTTAATGTTTTTTAATGGTTATTCTACTATTCAAGGTTGAGACGAACCCAAAATCCAAATACCATTAAAATCTATACAGCCGTTCTTGGTGTAACTAACACGATTTTCGACTTCTTTTTTATACACACGAATATTTATATAGCTGTTCTAACTCTGGGAGTGAATATTGTGTGTACATATGTATGAAGTTTTGTCTGCTCTTTATATAATTCACCGGTGCAGCAAAATTGATTTACGGGCAAAAAGTATCTTACATTCGCTAAAAGGGACAAATAATAATAAAAACTAAAATTACTGGGGCGCGGACGGGGCGCGTTTTCCGGGTTTCCGGCATCAACACATAATTCAACGCAAGATTAAATGGCACTTGGACTCCCCGCCGGATGGCCAGTGCTCCATTAGACAGGCGCGGATGTATAAAGTTAGAGTTCTATTTATAAGCATCAGTAAACGAATATATGCTTTACAACTCCGACGCCAACCTCATTTGCTCCATAATGTCTATATTTGTCTGTACGATTAATGTTCATACTATTATGTATATAAATATATATTAGTACGCTCGGTAATATATTGTATTAATTATTATTTTTTCATTTTAAATTCAATGTTTTAATAGGTATTAACAGTATATGCCACCTTACGAATGGCAATACATCACTATACTTTTCCGATAAGAACACCACGCTATAAACAAAGTTAACAATGCCTTTCCGGCATGTTGATTATTGCGTACACGTGTCGACACAATAAACGGACAGTATTGGAGTGCACAGTGCGGTCCGGTGTCGCAAATACACATGCTCGCACACGGACAATGGTGGGCGCACATCAACGGCAATGGCGCTCGCCGAGCCGCGCGTCTGTGCCGTGAATAGTTCCAACTTGTACACAATATCCGTATTGCCCGTTAGATAATTGCTCGTCCATATTTGAATTTCACTATTTTCATCCGAGCTGCAAATAATACCTACATTACAAATGTTCAGGTGTTCGTAGCCATTATGTCTCATAAAACAAATGTATGTGGTGAACGTTTATGTACCAATCCTCTATTGTTAAAACTTTTTTGGTGATAAATATTTAACAAACCACAAAGTAGACTAAAACTTAATTTTCTTCATTTTAGTATGTGATATCAAACGACGATTTCTTTAATAATTCCGAAATATTGTTATAACTACAAAATATAATACATAAACTACTAGAGGTCATAGTTTCTAGTAGTAAATCCCTAAGTCTGTCTGTGTTTGTATCTTACAAATTGAATGTCGCTCGTTCGTTCAGGCGAATGGCGGCCTACATCATATTTTATTTACTTGTTTATTTGATTACTTGTTGAATAACAAGAAAACAGGTGTCTGCTATTCTGTCATTGAGGTCCACACTTATTTCATCTATTCTCAAATAGAACTAACATTTTATACATAAATTGAATCATAGCTGCGTGTTTACCTAACGGACTAAATGTGAAAGCCTCATTTTCACAAGGCTAGAGCAATGTAAATGTAAATATTACTACTAAGTGACTAAGATATACTCCGGATTATGTTACAATTAGGTATACAGAATTCTACAACACAGACCAATATCAATTACCTTCAAAACACATTATTGTGTGAGATACATTTACTTCAGTAACAATAACATAATTGAAAACGTTTACTGTCCGCAAAAACCCTGAGCTGTTATGTGATTATAAACGGTTTGAGCGGCTTTTCGGGGATTAACTAAACAAATCTTCCTCTGCCTGAGTCATGTATTGATTTATTTAGCTAATTTGTATTCGAGACACACAGTTTAATATTTTAGGGTTGAAACATAATTGAATGCACAGCGGCTGCATCGCAATGCATCCTTAAGTTGGCATTATGCCACTGTGCTATGTAAATTAGAATTTCGTTTAAAAATATTGTATAATCTTCATCGTCAAGGAAAAATCATTAAATAATAGGCACCATTTCCTTATCGAACTTAAAATATATTCAATGCTAGATCTTATCACGTAAATTAAAAGAAATTTTGTTTATAATTTTCACAAAAAAATTCGAGCTACATTCGTTTTTTAGAATACTAAATCAATAAACGTTTGAAACTTGAGGATGTGGAATAGTGGTAAAAAATAGTAAAATTATATGACGAATCGTATTTAGCGCAGTTGGTACTAGCAAACTGAATTTATTTCAATATTCCGTTTACACTTTAGAAATTTTTCATTTCTGATCTACATTTTATATAAACTCATTTCCTGGGCAATATTGGTATTGCGACAGTTCTGTAGGTACGGCCGCGTCCCTCGACAAGAAACTCGTCAAATAGGGACTTCACAGGCCAAATCAAATCACCAGCCTTCAAATCTTCACAAGAAAAGTTGCAACTGAAAATTTGTTTCTTATTTCTGTATCTTACGATAGGTTCAACATTAAATTCTGCTGTGCTTCTCCAAAACCACGCATTTAACACATATTAAATTACGCTATAACCACAATATTATTTATTTAACACCAGGTACAATATAGCTCAGCTTAACTACGATATCAAGGCATTACATTGTCATGAAAGTTCATCGTCATAAGATGTCTGTACATATGTTGTACCGGATTTAAGCTGCGACTTCGCTTTGAGTTTATAAATAAGTACAAAATTCTGGACTGAAATTGTTGAATAACAATCTAATTCGTCATCATCATATCAGCCTCTATCGTTCCACTGCTGGACATAGGCCTCTCCCAAGGTGGGCCACAACACTCGTTCCTCCGTTGATCTCATCCAGCCTCTACCATCCGCCTTCTTAAGGTCATCAGTCCAACGGGCTGGAAGGCGCGCAACAGTACGCTTGCCGATTCGTGGTCTCCATTCGAGGACTCACTTGCCCCAACGGTTATCGGTCCTGCGACATATGTGACCAGCCCATTGCCACTTTAGCGTGCTAATCCTTTCAGCTATGTCGGTTACCCTAGTTCTCTGCCGGATATCCTCGTTTCGGATCTTATCCCGCAGAGATATTCCAAACATAGCTCTCTCCATAGCACGCTGAGCTACCTTTAGCTTGTGGACTAGTCCCAATGTCAGAATCCACGTTTCAGCAGAGTACAATCTAATTATGATGATTGAATAACCTTAACGAGACGGAACATGTCTTATTCTTTGAATCCGACTCGCAACGTCGATTTAAATAAGTAAATTTATATCGTTTTCAGACAGTGTAGGTAGATTTCGCCACAAATATATAATGCAGTTTAATTTCAACGACGAATAATCAAAATTTCTCTAACATTACAACAATTTCGTCAGATCATATCGTCCAACACAAACGCCTTAATATGTCGAAATGTGCATTTGTACACATTTGATACTTTACCTAATGAGGTGTTAAATGCAAATACAGCTGATAGAGTACAGCAGAACACTGTCTAGAATTGATTTGCATTACAATGCTGTAAGTTTAACGCATATGATACGTTTTTAATCCAATACAACTGCTGATTTAACGCAATCGCCGAGGTTGCATCCCCTACGCCGCGCCACAGGGCTGGTCACCCTTAACCGAAGGGGAAACGTTAATATGAGTATATGAAAATTTACTGTTTAATCCAGCTACGGACCAATTTGTTAATATTTCCATTCAATCCACTTAAAAGTCTGAATATATTCAACCCAGGTACACGCGCGTATTGTATTTAAAAAAAAAGTGATTTCAATTTAGTTTCGCTCGACTCAGTTTGAAATGCATGATATTTTTTTATATCATACAGACACTGACATATTATTATATGTTACAAACAAACTAAACAATTACACTAAGGTATCTTTAAAGTTGACTTCAATTAGTGATTCTTAACGATTCTCAATGTGCACAAATGTATGGATGTATTCCTCTAAATGGTATCTATGCACTTTAAGGAACAACATGAAAAGTTGTGAGTTTGTATGTAGTAATAAAGGATCGTTGACACAGATAGATAATGATAATAAATATTTCTTGCCTAATTTGTGAACACTCGTGGCTTGGCAGAATAAATAAGCTCTGGGTGCAGCCTATTTGATGTGGTCCACATGGGCTGGCGCCCGCCCTTTATCAATTACGGCTAAACAAGAAAAATGACCACCCGTAAGCCTACACAAACCTAATTAAAGCAAGTAGGTAAATTTCGACGAAAGGCAATGTGGAGTGTACGTAACCTTGCTGTACCCAGCGACGACAAACTTTTAGCTTATTATATAATAGGCATGGATTTTTGTAAGATTTTAGATTAACACAAAATATCATTTATTTTAGAACCAACAGTAAATAAAAAAAGTATTTCACGACATTGACTTCATGATAATACAAGCCCATAAAGTGTTAATAAACATCAAATTTTGAAACTTGCGATTTCTGAACGTAACGAGAGAAAACTCAAGACGAATATTTTAAAATTCAAAACGTGTACGGAAAAACTTCGCCCCACCGAATGTTATTTCAAAACATCGATAAATCATTCACGCTAGATTAAATAGTAGTTGACCTCTCCCTTCTTACGTAAACACCATTACTACATTCTAGGGGGATCGCGAATTATTTTCACACTTGCCGAGCCTACTAAATTTTATAAATGAACGAGCCTTTCTTTGAACTTTCTATAAGAATTACATTCATATTTGACGTAAGGTTGCTTGATCCTTTAAATAGTTTTTAAGTATACGGTACAATATATTTGGGGATACTTTTGTAACAATTTTCTTAACAAAACGTTTAATTCGATTGCACTCTTTATATCAGTACTTAAAATCATACATATTTATATTGCATGTAAAATACAATATGACGCGTATTACAAAACCGTAACACCCACGTCGTGATTTCTTTGACATCGTTATCAACGGGTAAGAAGTAGTATAGTAGCCAGCACGGCCTCAACGCGCGTCGACGCCGCAACAACATTGTCAGCTACTTTGCATTATAATCGAGTTTCCGCAAAGTAAAACAAAATCTCCACGTCACATTAATATTCAGCGATAGGGCTTAACGCATCGCCACCGGATTGACGTTTATCATGCAAATTGCAATCTGAAAATCTAGCGAAATTGTGTACCACTAAACATTTTCGACATTATTAATTCAGGACACAGTTGTTTGAATCACTGCCCAGAATATAATTTAAATGCTAAACGAATTTATCCCACTAACGCTAAATTAGACTAGGGACGCTGGCCGCTGGGAATTTGAACGGTCAGGTGTACATCTGCAAAATGTAGATCTAATCTCAATAATATTTGGTGTTAAAATTTATGAATGTGCGTGTTAAATTTAATATGATAATATGATCCCGAAACTACGAATCATATGAATCGAATATTTTCAAATGAATTAAAACAAAAATCGCTGTTCCCGGCACATTCTTTAATCTAATAACAAGAATCTGTAATTGACGCTGCCAGAAGTGTGCCAGTCGAAGGGAGGATGCAGGCAGTGATGAATCCCGCAAATAAATCACGACTCAGCACTTCACCACGGATAACCAGATGCGCTCTTTGCGAAGTACCAATATGTATTCCCTTTTTATTCCTTACATTAAGCTATTCATTGAGTCGCCTTCAATAAAACATACGAACAAATTATTATGTATTCATATTTCAAGATTGTTTTCCACGATATCTTTAGAAAGATAATCACAAATATACATAGATATCACCTACATATTTATAAATATTGTATAACGTTAAACAGGTGTACAAAAATACTCTTTTACTGGATGATGATATCGACATTTATAAATACCGCAGTTTTCTTTTAATCTAATATTATGTAAATACCTACTTCAGTTTTCCTCCGTTCTATACTCATTACAGTGAACGTATTTAATAACGCAAGATGTGAAAAAAATCCTGAAAACGTCGCAGCTTGTTGTAACTACAAGTTACTGGTAAAGTGAACTAATTGCGTGGGGTGTCGGATGCTGAAAATAAATTAATGCTATCGCTTGACCACTGATAGGCATCTTCAGTCTTCCGCTTCGGGATATTCTCCGAAGTCATTCCGTGTCCTTGTTTCGCTTTATATATTTTACTATATAATTCCTTCGATTGAAGTATAAACAGAATACACAATTAATGTTATGTTTGCATGCACGTTTAATGCATTCATATATGCATTCGTTATTAACGCTCGCGGCTCCGGCGGCAATTGTGATTTTCGAAATCGAATCTTTAAATTCTCATTACCTCTTGTTGATTTCGTCGAGTGGGATAAAATAAACTACATCTTATTCAGGCCAATAACGTTATTTTGTTCAATAGGTAGTTTAGCTAGATGAGAATCGCACGAAAATTTAAAATAAATATCGCAATTCCTCCATGAAGATCATACTTTAATATATCACGAAGAACATACAGACACGGACATTTTATACGTATATCATACATAGTACAAATATTTTTGACCATTTTATAGGCGGCGTGGGTTCCATCAGAATATGTGTACCCAAGCATAGGTAATACGACGCGCTTTACCTTAAGTTACCGTACATATATTGTATATGGAATTTGTAGTAGCTAGTTTTATAAATATTAAACATATTGTTTCTGTAAAGTATGTTACTTATTTTTATTGTCTTGCCTTGTAAATTAAATTACTTTTACTGCATATTTATATTGAAACATTCAATTTCTAGCATAAATTTACAAAACGCTCACAGAAGTCGCTATGGCATACTCACTGACTTGCTGATATTTCTGCTATGGTATGTTTTATTAACACAATTAATCTAGATGTCTCTCCAGTTGAGAAAATACCCCTTTATCGGCATCCCGAAGTCAATTTACCAAATGAAAACAGAGACGTTCCCACTTTGTGAATAATAAGACATCTCCCTAATGACAAAATCACGTGCCAACAAGATAACCCCTTTGTTGCTTTGCTTGCCTAATAATTTAATATCAAACATAACATCATATCCCCGTTTGTTTCAAAATAACTTTAAAGTAGGTACTATTAAGACATCAAAGGCTTTAGTAGCTATGAATATACGATAATGAGCACAGGATATATTGAAGAACATAGTCTTATTAAGTATATTACCATCTGGTAGTGACATTACTTGGTTTGAATGTATAAAATAGACTAAATGTGACGATTCATCTTAAAAAGGTGTGATATGCTGTGTGATACGAGAAACGTTTACTAGGATTTTTTATAAGTAAGAAAAGATACAGTGACCACTTCACTTCAAATGACATGCGATATGCCTAGCATACATAGCTTGATATTAAAACTTTATACAAATGCCAAAATATGGTAAATGCGGTGAAACCCGATAGGAAACTATGAATGTACTCTGATATTTCTATCAATGAACAACAACAAACCGACCGGAGGTTCGACGTTAACGTACAAATATAAACGAGAAATGATTCATTTCGAATTTCGACACACGCTCGAATTGAAAGGTCGGCTGCGACTGACGTATTTTTAATTACCTCCGACCGCGTGGTCGCATCGACTCCATATTGAATTTCCATAGCAGACAATAATATCGGAAGCCACATTCGCATTTTTCACTAAGGAACCCCGTACTCTTATTCACAGAAAACAACGCAAAGGAAATCAGACGATGACCGTTATTTTGACAAATAAAAAGTTATATAACAAATGATAATTTAATATTCAATTCAATATAGCAATGTAGCTTTAATACAATTAATAAGAATTAAAAGGTACAGCAACCTACCTACAGCAACTGAAGTTAGCTACGTTTTATATTTGCTTCGATATAGGGAAGAGATATTTATATTTACTTAAAATGGTAGGTATTTTAATTACCCTAATCTTGATCGAATCTCCGTGCGAGCTTGATTGAATTTCCGGACGAGGCTATCGTCGTATTTGCGAAGCGTTGTGGGCGCCCGTTTCGCTCGCCCGCCTCTACGGCTCACTGGCCTGTGACGTCACAGCATGGATTACATTTTTTTTTATTATCTACTACTATAAACCTTCACTACTAAACTCTTATTACCTGTTTTTGCACGAAACAATATCAATGAAAGTTATTTGCCTTCACCTTCAACAATATGCATGAAACTTATGTAAGTTTAAACCCATTCAATCTGTTTGAAATCAAATTTACCTTGTCTTATCAAATGACGTGTGTTTAGTATGACTAGATCATATAAGGTACTAATAAAAATAACAAAATATTGCCCGCCGTAGTCTAAGCGATGGGGTAAAGTAATAGGATTCGTGTAAGGGTCTATGATGGATGCGATGGATAACAAGCATCGCAATTTGTTTACCCTCATCGATTTAATAATACTGCTTTCCACAACGTAAAGAGCCAGGTTTTCGTATCTTATTTATTCACATCAAAAATCCCACCTTTCAAAATTGCCAACAATCAAAATAACGTTCCCAAGAAGCCCATTTTCTAAACGATGTGTAAAACAGATTCTACAAAAAAAACTGGTGCACTGAAATTTCGTAAACTTAAAAATATAGCGATTTACATAATATTATCCTATTTCACCTTCGATTAATAAGTATTTATGCCTATTTTCCGTTTAAATTGATTCTTTCAAAATCATTTTAGACGTTCATTGCAAAATTAACCCAATCATCTGTCTAATCTAATTGTTGGTTAACGATTTTCATTTGTTTTCAAACCGTTCCCTGAACTTCTAGGTTATATAGAGAGTAAATAAAAATATGTGTGTCAGCCTGGCTTTCTATTTGTAACATTGCACGTGACACGTTTATTTACATTACTTTATATAAACTAAAAGCGTATATTAGAAGCGGAATATAATAATACGCCCTGCTATACAATACGACAATATATCTTGTTAATATAATCCCGTTAAAGTCACAATTGAGTGAACTTTCGGCGGTCGATACCAGTCCTCGGTTTGCACGTGTCCGTCATAAACCTGCTTGCGAGGACACCGACCCACCCCATATGATACCCGGATACTGGCCCCGAAGCAGTAAAAGTGACGTCTTTTTCACATTGGCCTATTTATGTATAGGACGATATGGAACGGCATTGTTGTGTATCGAAAACTGTAGGTGCATTTACTAAAGCTTTGGCGACACATAAAAGATCTGGACCATTATGTAAACAGGTATTGTGTGAAACTGTGACGAGATACAGGATACCGCCACTACTATAAAGCGACACCTATTTTGTATTTAGTGAATGAAGAAGTGGTTGTAGTTTTGTTGCAGTGGCAGGTAGTAATCTGAAAGTTAAGCAACGCAGTCCGACTAAAGTTAGTGGAAAAATTTTACTACCGTTGCCGTACTGAGAGTTGTCTGAGGTACCTTGGACGGCTTTAAATTTTTAACATAAGTACAGGTAAGCCACTAAGTTTGTACCACAAATCCGCACTGATACATGGTGTATGAAGCTCATAGTGTACCCAATTTGCAAGGAGATACCCGTGGTCAGTAATGGTACATAAGATAAGATTCCATTTAACACATCAATATAACGTAGACAAATAATAAAATATCATCTTATTTATAACATCATTCTATAAGTAAATGTACTAGTAACTCATGCTCATAAGATAACATTGAGGTACCAGGAATTTTCATCGCCGTCGGCTTGTAGCCGTCCTGCAATATATAGCCGTAACATTCAACAGAAAGAGACAAGACTCGTTTACTCGCATACTGATAGACCTAAGTTAGAAAGAAACCTCTAAGACTTTGCTAGCATGTCTTAAATTTCCAAAGGTTTTATTGCATTCCCCACAAGCACAGACGCTTAAACTTTATTGCTGTGGGATTAAAGTAATATTTGCAGCGACTAAATGATGTCGACGCAATTTCGTGATATTAAAAACTGTCTATGTGGAGGCTCGGGTCAATAGTTCGGTGTTCCGTGGCTGTTTGTGCAATATAATTAAGGAGAGAACTTTCTATCGCTCGCATTCCTGGTCAACGACGTGCGATAACACTACGTTCCTTTGCAACTATTTACCGTTAACGCATAGTTGACGCCTCGGAAACTTCCTACGGCTTCTATATCACACATATAAAATACAAATCATTTTCCATGATATACAAATATGCATTGACATAATATATCCGTAGCATATACAACGGTAAACAAATTACTTTAGATATTGAAAATCAGCGAACTCGACACTACTTTTCAGTCGAATGACTTGGCAAAATTTTCTCAGCTAGGTAGCGCAGATACTTCGATAGATGGGCTGAAAACGAGAGGCAGTAGAAAAGAGATCGGAAAGAGCGCGCCTGCTAAAGTGTATTCACTATTGGTGTCGCTTCCGAATGTATTTATAGAACGTCTTTGTTGCATTTTGTGAAGATTCAATATACACCGCATTCAGTTACGGATTCACCTGCATCTTCTTGTATAAGTAAAATGTAATAGATTTTATATTTATCACAGAAAAATACTTTTTGGGAGAAGCACACCAGTTTTATTTAATTAACAGCTATTTGAAACGCACGAAGTGGTCCAATTTGATCGATCCGCTCACACCCTCCAGATATGATTAGTAGCTAATTGAATCTCGGACTGGGATCCGCACAGTTTAGTTTTCCAATTGGCGAAACTTTCCTTTGCTCAGATTAGTAAAAGGGTTAAATCTTATTATACACCGTAAGCAGTGAAAGCCTAGTGGTTTGAATTTGAGTCTCTCATAACGGGGGTCTGGGTTCAAATCCTGGCATGCATCTGTAACTATACAAATTGACGTGAATTACTATGTGAAAGTTGACCCGTATTCAGCAGTGGAACAATAAAAATGTTCAAAAACGTTATGAAACTGTAACAGAATCATATGAAAATATATAAATAAATAATGTTTTTGAAATGTTTGACTTGCCCCTTCTCATTATACCGTCTACGAAAGCTCATAGCGACGCTACGAGCCCGTAGACGGTTCCATTCGTTATTGCAAATTGCTACCTGATACGTTGGAAAGTTTATTCATTTAAAAAGAGCGAAACACGACCTTTGGAATACATTTTACGATAACCGTATTATTTTAGCACAGTTTTTGTAGAAACAGTAAAACGTCTTATTTTTGCTACGTGAAATAACAAAACGTGCCAGGTGAATAAATTCTAAGAACAACAATGTCTGTAATCTTTTCACCATTCTACTTATATGTATATATCGGATACACTAGATTCAATATATTCTCCAACAACGGTTATTTGCCTCTCGTGTGTTAATTTGAGAAAGACTACGCACGATCACGATGTAAACAGAATATTTGCATAATGGATCCACCCATAGTTTTATATCTATGTTAATCGGGGCTCATTTTTTGCTCGCAATTCGTTGGTAATCGCTTTGAACATCAACTTTGTATTCTAAGGGCTTCTTCTCCCTCACGCTGCAAATTTGATAATGAAAGGGCCCCACTTGTGTGCTGCAGAGATAATGTAAATAACTATGCAAATTATACACCAAGTCTCATTCAAATGAACCTTTCTGGCTCTTTAAAGTTTTACATAGATCTAACTCTGCTGTGATATACTGATGTTAAGATACCCACCCTTTACGTGTACACACAAAACAAGAATGAATTTGAATATTCAGAAATAAATTAACGTTCTATAATTTTCTGTCATATTGTAGAAACAAAAAACTTCGATAGTATTACCATTGTAGACTATCTCATTTTCTAATGAAATCAATCAACCAATGATTAGGTTGATGGTGAGTGATGAGATTTTTGTTTATCACACTCTTTAAGTAAACTCGATGAAACGGTTCCTCGAATCAAAATGTAAAAAGCACATATGACTGGGTGCGGAACGTATAAAATATTTTCTATATAAGTGAAAGTCGCGTGTGATAGCGACGCAGTGACGGTGTGGCCATCAATCATTTATCCGTGAGTCGCTTCCAGCGATACCGCGAAAAGCTTTAAAGCGACGACAACGCCACTTTGATAATGTATCACATTTAAAACTGACTTTAAAAGGCTCCCCTCTGCTTTCATTGTGCGCCAAAAGGAACCGTGCAAACATAATAGATTGATACCGAATCTTGATAAGAGAATATTGAATTTTGCCAATATTTTTTATATCCTGAGTGTGGTGTTGGTTCTTAAATTAAAACATCATAATATCTTAAGGAAAATGGCATATAGCGCAGGACAGCTGGAAAAGTTGACGAAAAGAATCCTAAATTACTCAGCATAACCATGGATATTCATTTGCAGCGATAGTAATCTAAACATAAAAAGAGTCTTGTTTATATATATTATGAAATCATGTTATTTCGTCCTATGACTATTCCGTAATACTCAAAGGCTCCGTAGCTTTTGATAATGTCAAAGTTTAAGGTTGTCAAATGAAATCGCCTAGGATATTTTATGTCTAGCGCTATGTACATTATAATTATGTAAGTGGGCATCAGTAGAAATTGAAAAAAAAACCCCTATTAAATTTATCTGAGCGAATCGACACAAACATGGTCTTACTGCGAACAGTAAAATGTTTAAACTATGTTTTGTTTAAAATTGCTACGATTTAGGAATTGGACGCAAATTAAATCACTTCAATGGTCTTCTTGGAACTAATGAATTAGATGTAATTTCATGTAATAAATGTACATATATTTAAATTTCTTCATGTTACTCACAGATGCCGTTTCGCTTGAATTAATATAAAGG
Organism: Agara michaeli; assembly: GCA_018245675.1. Lineage (NCBI taxonomy): Eukaryota > Metazoa > Arthropoda > Insecta > Lepidoptera > Hesperiidae > Agara > Agara michaeli. The sequence continues at coordinate 6,834 of DWDX01000146.1, read as the reverse complement.
AGTTAAGCCGACGGACAAATGGAGTGCACTTTGTAAAAAACATCGTCCTGCACTCCGCTCAAGTATTGTTTTTCCGGTAAGTGAGATCCAATTTGCGCGAGTTGTGTGAAACGACACCCCGTAGGATGGCATATGATAAACTGTAATTTACTGAAGCGATTTACTTTCCTCCTGCAAGCGAACAAATGGGAATCCGTCGTATTAAAAGTTTTACTAAACGTAACGTATACCGCAAAACTCTACCATACCTGAACCCATTACACGTTCATTATTTTGTAAAGTTAATTTAGTAGAGAAATTAGAATTAACACAGTTATCTGTTTGTAATCATTAAGTACTTTGATTTTATCCATACTAGTTATCTGTTATGTCAGAGTTTAATTTTGACGCGTACAAATTTGTGAGACTAAATCTAATTTCGGCATCGTGACTGTCCACAACGGGAAATAAAGAAACTGTTAATTATTAATTTCGTGTTAAAAATATTTAAAAAAAATTCTCAGCTATTCGCTTTTTGGCCGCAGTGAAACACGTACGTTATGTACGAAATGTAGCATACGGCTGCCGATCCTCACTGTTCAAGCGTAACGAGAATTGGGTTATCAATCAATATTACTTTCCTATCTGCAATTTACGTGGAAACTCTGTATATTTCGCAAAGAAAAACAAATCCAATATTCTATTATAGATTTTTGTTGGCGCAAATACAAATATATTCGTATACATAATACTTATGATGTACAAATGTACATTTTTCTAGAATTTAAATACACCTTCCGGTAAAATACGGCATAAGTACGAGTAAAGATTATAGAAAACAAAACCGAACACTCAGAACAAAGAGAAGCTCAACTGTTTACATCGATTTGTACAAATATTAGTGCATTTAAAGGTTTTAGACAATTGTTTAAATCAATACATAATTTACCAGTAATGGTATACAAATTTTAGATATTAAAATTAACACTAATGTTGACTAAATGAAACATTCACAAATAACTTTAGTTATATTAAGATAAACTATATATTAAAATAAACGTGAAACCGCGTTTTAACTACCGGGTATTGCACAGTAATATCAATATTTTTGTATAGGTCACCTGGAGCTTACATTGGCTTTGGTGCAATAAATGAAGTAACAAAATAGAGGAAATATGTGAGCGTCACACAATAAAACCCTAACTGCATAATCTTATTGTGGTTAACGACCGAAATGCGAAACTAAAAGATAATTTCATTAATTTAACAATTTAGAGAGTTTAAGACAAAAAAGTAGAACTAATAAAGTGACACCGATGCCTACGAAGGTGTATCTCCCCCACTACTTCCAGATACTTTCTTACAATCTCGGCAAGGAGCACGCTGGGACAGCGCTCCTAATGGACCAATATATCAAATAGGATTAAGTATAAATGAGAGAAGCGCAACCGTCTGATACTTTGTTGTACAACATGACTGGAATCTAGTAGCTTTAAATTGTTTTTCGCGCCAATAAACCGTAGACATCAATTGAGAATGTAATTTATTATTGTTTTCAAATATGTCACTAAAGTGTTCTTCATTATTTTTAAACCAAGTAAAAAACTGTCAACGTTATGTCACTATAGTGATGAGTGACCCTGACTGCGGAGCCGGCGTTGTGGTTTTGATTCTCATGCAAGATTAATATTTGTGTGATGATAAGAAATCTTTGCTCTGTGTCTGGGTATACATTAGCTTACTTATGTAAATATATATTTAGGGTAGAACAGGCTCTAAACTATTTCTGGATCATATTGACATGCGTGAATTGGCCTAAGACACCATTATTGTACATAGTTTTACACACACTGTAGCATTTACAAACATGTAAATCAATAATATTTAACCATAAAAAGTAACATTTACCCGCAAATTTATCCGACGATAAGTATTTTTTATAAGAGACAAAAATAAACTTGCCCATAATAAACAAACAGCGAAGTAGCTTGACTAAATCCCATTTGAGGGTGCGAGCGACGAGCTAGGAGCAAGCCCAAAGAAAGCGAAGCCGAGTGGAGTGCGCAAACTGTTCGAGTTATTCCACCCGAGTGAGCACGGCACGCTGTATCAAACAAAACGATTTGTACACACTTTTATTCTTCTTTACACTACTGTCTATGTTTAAACGGACGAATAAGTTATATCAACACAACCATTTAAGCAACAATTTCGTAGTTTCCGTCAGCAAAGGAAACATATTTTTAGAGAAACACGACGTATGGAGACGTATCGCGGACAAATGTCTCCAATCGTTTCGCTACACAAGTGTAAGGAAATATTTTATTTTTGTTGGGTGTATCCTTGAATTTAGAATAGTCCTTTTTTATTAAAAGCAAACTTGTGCATGTTGCTTATCCACTTGACGCGTTAATTTATTAAGTACAGTAGACATAAAAAGAAATTAGTCGCAGTTATGATCTTTGTGCAAGATATTTTACAAGCTATGAATGTGGACGGGGCAGATCGTGGCGACGTGGCGGACGTCCTCCAGACGTTGACTCTGGCAACACGACTTTCTTCCTTGATTAAAACTCGGAATAACAAACGGCGTAACAATTTTCTTACGTCGCGCATCGCCTCTCTTTCTAAAGCAAACGAATATTGAAGTGTACGATTAAAGTACGACTTCTGCAATAATTAAAATCCCGTGAATTTTTATAATGGGATCACCACTACGGGCTAATTTATAATAAGGGTTTTATTGCATGATTAAATATAATGTTAAATAATAATGCTCTATAATAATTGATTTGTCTTATTCTAACAATAAAATGTTTGATTATACATATCTAGAAACGCTGAAATGCTAATAATACGTAGCAATTCAGATTTGGTACAGTCCCAAAAATAACATAAAAAATATTATGAGCCACAAACTACATGAAGTTAGGAAGTTTCCCTTCAATTTTTGAGCCGCCGTGGCATTGATATTCAAGTCAAATATGATTGTCATGAGTTGATTTTTTCCTTCAGAAAAGTTTTAAATAATCCCGATCCATCGTTACATAAAACTTGTAAGTTGTACGCGTCTCAACGGATAATCGAGTTTATACTTGGAAGGCCGCCATCAATCATTTATCCCGCTCTCTCCATCGTTGGATGGATCTGGTCCGTGCTCCGTGGAAAAACTTTAAAGTGCTCCGTGTTATGTGACGTATCGTGCACTCGCTCGTTTGCTCGGCCTGCTTTAATGATTAATCTTACGGACAAAGTGAAAAGTTCACATTACCATACGAATATACTCGCGTAAAGTCATGCTCTAATTGACTGACATATACACAACATAATCTGAGTCTATTAGAAAAAATAGATACAAAAGTGTGGTGGTATATAAACCTTAATAATTCCAGACACATATTCGACTGTCTCTTTTTTCCCATTAATGTAAGAATTATTAAATAATAATCCATAGTATAGAGTTATAGATGAGCAAACTACTGACACGGCCAGGCTCACTGAGTAGCCTGTGATATTTTGGTTAGGAAAAGAAGCTCAACAGCAATTAACAATGTACGATTTGAATCCTGTCGTGACTAATTATATCTACTTATTATATTTCAAGGAAACTGCGATGGGTATAACCCACGGAAAATACTACTTACATACACGATAAGAATACCTCACCGTTGATCCAAAACACAATACAAACACTGCGGTTTGAGTTTAAACAAAGGTACATTCCTAGCCTAGTTGAATCCTCAATTACCGGTTTCAAGTTGTTTTGTAAATTTTTTTTTTTACATTCTGTTTGCAAATCTTCTAAAAGGAAATTCAAACAATATTAACAATATATTACTGAAATCTTTGATATTTTAACTGAAAACAGACACCAACTTCGATAACTGAAGCGATGCTTAATGAATAACAAATGAATTGTTTAATTTCAGCAGTGCTTAGCGAACAACAAAGATAAATAGACGAGATCTTAATTTTGGATGAGATATATCATGTCATTTATCAAAGAAACAACATAAAAATATACTAAATTCCATCTTTCTCAAAAGGTCACTACGTGCAGAGAATTCAGTACGGCAACGTTTATCGAACAACATTTTTTATTACTAATATATCTAAAGACAACAGTCCTTAAGCTTTATCGAAAAGTATCGGAGTCGTTCCAAAAACTGGACTACTAATTCGTAACTGAATTAATCTACATTAAATCAATGTGAGGGTATAAGTTTCAAAAATAGATTCTACAGATTCTACTTCTGGTGCTAGTCAATTCACAGCCTAATGTGCACTTGTGTGCAAAATGTATGTTAACTGTAAATTCATCGTGATTGTCTCTAAGTTATTAACAATTTTCACTGTCACGAACGATAGAAACCTTACACAGTTATAGAGCTGAATAATTAGTTTCGTAGTGAAATTACCTGCTCGGCACACGCAGTTTCCTCATTACTCCCGCGAACTTTGATACATTGTAAAGAAAACGATTTCAACATTTTAATTACTTACCGCGCTTGATGCCTTTGTGGGTCTATTACATTCGTAAATTATACACGTTAATTTGTAGAATACGTTACGTTGTTGACACCATTTTATATCATTAAGCCTTATGTAAATTTTTGAAACATATTTGGTCTTTGTAATTATGGAAAATATAAATAAAATAGAAATTAATTTCAAATATTTCTCGCTTTAAAAGAACGGACAATATGAAAATGGAACTTTAAATACATAGAATATTCTTCTCGATTTCTTATAGGTTCGGAGTAGAACTTATCCGTCACCTGTCAAAACTGTATACTATATATCCTAAATGGAAAACGAGTGCGTTCCGCGTACGGGATTCGCCTCCTGAAGCATCACTATTGTGCCCATTTTGTACTACCAAGCAGCATACCAGATATATCTACTGCTTTGCAACTAACAAAGGTGTGACAGCAATACTAACAAGGTTGGAAAAAATAATCTTACAAGCGTCACACCTAAATGTTTGTACATATACCATACGTATCTTCATAACTTTTTTATTGAACAACAGTAGGTACTTTTTCAATTTGTCTATATTAAATTTATACGATTTTCTTTAACCTTTAGAAATACAGTTGATTAAGACATTGTTTTTAGGACGCCTCTTAAGTCCAGCTCTGAAAAGCCCCAGCAAATCCTAGCAATGTCAAGAAACAAGCGAATTGATAAAAAGCTAATAAATAAAACTCTTGCAACGAGTCACAACACAAATAATACTTGCAAAAGGAATAAGAACCACTCTAGACAGAAGAGTGTTTTATGAGCACTTGAACAGAATCTGGACAGAGGAAGTTTAATTCTGAGCTAGAAAGAAACGACGAAATAAGACGAGTGCCGGATTTCGACTTTCATTCGATTATAATGCCATTTTATACATTCAATAAGCATGGCGTAATATAACTAACTTATTTCAATTACCCAACCCATATGTACTTTATTGCTGGCTTGTCGGCATTCGTTATAGTCGTTTCTTAATTTCTTGCCATTATATCTTTTTTTGTCCTATTTCATCAGATTTGTTATTTCTAGTATTCATAGTCGAATTCGACCTTGAAATTTTAATCTCGTCGCACGCAAACAGTTTTACAATGTTCCAATCTGAAGGTCTAGTTTGATTTTGTAGGCAGATCCATTCAAAGGCCACGCATTCAAACTTATTGTAGTGACACGTCTGCGACCGACCTCAGTACGAGTTTTGATTCTACTTCGGATAGTTTGCATTTAAGATAAAATAGAGTATAGGTCGATTTGCTGCTCATCTTTCCATACTATAAAACAACTTTGGGGCCTGAATGTTTCTCTGCGCGTTTGTGTACTTTATCTTAGAAACTACTTTGCAAATGTTGCTACATTCACCAATGCGTAGCTATATCCTGAAAAACTCTGAGGTTTATAATGTAGATTTTGTGTAAATTGGCTGGACTATGGCGATAAATACCGATTAAATAAATAGGAAGCAATTGCTTGCTCGATATGCGAACACCTCAGATTGCTTAATTAAGCAATTTTTCGCATCCTTCATTAGCCATTCAAGCTATGTATTTGAAAATAATGTATTGCGGGATTGTTCCTTTTAATAACTTCTCAATAATTCTGCGCATTATCTATGTACATTTACAAGATTAAACCGCTTAATAATTTTTTTTTAAACATACACATTGACTGACCAATGACGCTCGGCGAAATTTTTTCTTTTACTTCCTCATTATGTACAGCTTTCTGACACTTTATTGAACTTAATTATATAGTAGGCTTTTAAAGGTGTGACATGAGATAAATTGATTAAAATATACCTAAGACTCATTACGTACTTTAGATTCGTTTCAAAATAAAATATTTCATATTGATATAAGCAAAAAGGTTGCTTCACGGGTCTGAAGAATGCATGTAATAAAAGGAAGGGACTGATGCTACTCGTATGAGTGTTTTATGAGCACTCGAGTATCTTCCGGATGGAGGATGTTTAACTCTGCGTTCCACCAGTGAATAGGAAATACCCGTAGGGGTCGACTCGTCACACCTCAACTACCTACGTTCAATGAAATAAAATTATCAATAGAAAGTTCTCTACAAATATTGATATTGTAACTTTAAATTGAATTATGTTACTTTATAAAAACAGAACCAGTTACAAAATAATATTTTATGACGTTTTTACAATAATACTGTAATAGATGGTATAGCAATTCCATTTAATTTCTGAAACTAGGACGACTCATTGAGAGTTAGTATGTTATAAACATATTCTAAAACTATACTATTTCATTTATTGTAAGCTGAAGACCATTACCGTCGCGCTCATAAGCACAAGTAGCTAGAGTCCTCAGTTAGACA
>DWDX01000145.1:0-36095 GCA_018245675.1 Agara michaeli | reverse complement strand
AGGAAGGCTATAGGCTATATAACATCACGCTACGACTACTAGGAGTGGAGCAGCAATGAAAAATGTTGCCAAAACGGCAAAATATATTTCTTTTTTGAGAGCTTTCCTTCAATAAATAAATTATTTTGTTACACTTTTTTTATTCTCATATTATTATCATTACTATTTTGAACACGCGGGCGAAGCCGGGGTTAACAACTAGTCATTGATAAGTCTACGCTGTACACTCACTGCGATATGCCAATTTCATTGCATACCCAAACACAGATTCCATTATTCTATTTTCGAATACAATATAAATGAAAACAAGATTTCATCGATATGAAGAACAGAAAGAAAACAACTGAGACGATATGGGATTACTACTAACATATGGGACCTCCGGCTGCAATGGATTGCGAGCGTGCATACATTGCAATTTCTCTCAAATGTGCTCTTTCTCAGAAAATACATGAGGATTTCCAGTATATATCGGAGTTCTATAGATAATACACACATAATATTGCGCGCAAGTTAAAATGTTTTACGATGAGTATAATTCAAAAGTTAAATTAAATTCTCAATTATATGTATGTACCTATACAAAATTAATAGAGTGTGCATTGCGCAAATTTTATTAGAATTTCAGATTTACGTGAACAGTAGCTAACGAGCATGCAGCAGTCACAATGCTTGTCGACATCTGCAAAATACAATTTGTTATAATAACTGCTGTTTCCCGGCAGAAATAGATGTACCGGCGGTACTGCCCCGAGCGAAACCTATCGTTTATTATTTTACCATGTATACAACAGTTCAAGTAACAATAATAAACATCTTAGCAACAAGACCGCTTTATTTTAATATTTCATTTAGTCTGGACAATTATGAATGCTGTTTGAAATGCACAGTTCTTTAAGAAATTAATGAAGATTTTTGGACAATTGATCTTTTATTTTCAACTTTATTATTCAATCGCGAGTATTTATTTTTCAATTAGAAGATGATTAAAGATTTATTTATTTGGCATTATGGCAACACTTGGTTAATAGTTTTGCATGTTAATACATATTTTATCGACAAACTATATGCGTGAGACTCCTAATAGCAATATAATAAATACCTATGTGATATTATATTGTATGAGTACAACCTATTCGAATTCGAATGAATACGGACTATACACGAATATCGAAGAGTTTTGTAACTATGTATTTACAGTAGCGAAATTCTATACAAGTCCCGTACAAAGGACACAATAAACGTATGATCTAAATACTTTCCACTAAACGGTTACGTATTTATTTATCCGTTTCGGCAGCGCGGTGAAGTTTCCATTTTGTCCATTGCGTCACGTACGTGACAAACGGCTCGTCTTAGGGATCGCCAAATATCGTTTAGTACGTGCGAGGAGAAAACCAACCCACTGGGTAAATAAAATAAATCAAATATAACAGACTGTTTCCAAACTAAAATAATTCTTGCTCATTTTTTATGTGAAGAAAATTACGTCCGTCACTCTTGTTTCAATAAAAATTTAGGGAAGAAACGTGGGGAAACGATAAAGGCAGTCGCATATATTTCTATCACAAATCCACGGACTGAGAATGACGACCACCAAAGCAACGGAATATTCAGCGCACCAAATTGTTACCCAATAATACGATAATATTGGAGAATTTACAACTAATTCTAGATGATCATTAAAATACTTGTATCACTTGGACTACTTAACATTTATACATCGTTAACTATTGATTGTTCCTTAACAGCGTTGTTATCGCATTAAATATACAGCTGTGATAAAAAGTTAATCATCTCACAACCCATAATTCACTTATTACTAATATAGCGCTACGTTGCAGAATAAAATCCGCTCCCTTTATTGTATTGAGAGAGAATATAATTTACGCAACTCAATTTAACCGGTGCATGCTACGCTTATCGAAGCATACAAATACGTAAAGATGTGAAGCGTGCCCATTATACTAAATAGTCAATAGAAAGGACAAGTGAAATTGAAGCTGTTGAAAACTTTTTTTTATGGGAAAAGAGTAGCGAACGATCATGCAATAGTCACAAGTAGACCCATTCAGTCATCGTATATCATTTATCATTCAGCGTTCATTTAACATTTGGTTTTAAAATATAAGTTGATTAACACGTTAGTATGGATAAATATGTAAATAATTAGAAAAGGATATCTATAGAAGGATTTTGATATTTAAAGTAATATGTTGCATTACGTAGGCATGTAGCGTTATATTAAATTCGTTTTATATAGCACTATCAGGCTGCTAAATAATCTCCTGTTATTTAAGAACGCTTCGAGAATGCTCCACAATGCTCCTTCAGTATGCAAATCAGAAGGAGCTAGAAGTTTAAGGAGAAGTTAAGAGAAACGCCCCAGACCAATCAAAGACAAACAAATAAATATATTGATAGCAATCAAAACCTAATTGACACCTCTCCGGTCTACGTAAAGTCGAATACGTAAGAATAAGTGAAGAATCTATGACGTTACGTTATAGGTATTTTCCGAAATAAAATTTAATATACAACAGCAACAATATAGTATAGTGAACTATATCTATTAGACGGAAAATAACGTTACATATTTCTTGAAGCTCGTTATTGAAAATGTATCTAAGTATGCCTGCAGATGCGCATCCTACGCGATTTTCTCGACTGTTAGGAAATCTCCTTTTACTATGAATATAAAGAGAAATAAAGGCATTGCGTCTTTAAAGCTTGTTACCTACACTTGACTAGATTGACGTCACTTCTTATCGTTACTGCTCGTCGCTCAAACGCCTAACAACGGTTTTCTGGTTTACGAAAAATTACCTAATACCGATATCTTAGTATAATAACTTTGGCTCGTGTTTGTATATATACCTTATTTACCTCCATTATATATAAAACACCGTACAGACTAACAGCCTGGCTTTTTGTTACGTTAACACAACACGGGTGTTGGTTAAGAAAAAATTGGAATGTTAGCGAAATTCAACAAATTTGATATTCCAACAGCTTTTTGTTACAAAGAGGACTTGGCGCAAATGACATTATGTACGTACATTACATTAGCGGGTGGCAGGGAACAGTAATATCATCATGTTCCTTTCTGTGTCGCGTCGTACGCTGACCCCATATAAATAAGCTTCTTATCCAGTTTTTCAAAGACGACTCATGTTAACACGTGTTCCCGAGTTGGGGCAAAGTTTGTGGCGGACAGCCCGCTCGACCAAATGAAATTTGCTCCACTGACATCGGCCTTCGGCGAAGACAGAAAATAAGTAGCAACCAGGTGCTCTTTATTGTTTTAACTATGACAGTTCCCACTTAGCGAAACGTTCCTTTCGTGGCAATTACCTCGGCCGACGTAATAAATGTTAAGAAGTAGCGTTTGAAATATTATTTTGGAGTCGAAAAATATTAAAAATGTAATAGTTTTTCTGAAAGCCCGTATAAGCGTTAGGGTATTTCGGCAACGAATCCATCATCCCTAGGCCTGTGCTGAATAAGTAAAATATTTACATATAATATAAAAGCCGTGCTGTCCGAGATATTTTCGCAGGCACCAACTAAACTAAACTATTTTTTTAACAACCGTGCACAGTTCAGCATCTTATGAAATGTATGAAGCAAGAATTTCACAGAGCGACTTAGGCTTTATATGCGAGAGATACACGTTTACCCGACGTTCACGCTCGTGAGGGTTCCTCTGTGAAAATTCACTCAAGCCGCCTACGTCAGACGCGGATGTGTTTTTATTGTTTTAAATGCGCACACTATTTTCCGCAAAACCGTTCCAGCGAAGACAGACCACCGAGAAGGAGTCTCCGCTAAGTTTTACGAAGTTTTGTATAAAGTTGCGCCGAGCGCTACACAACGTAACTGCAATATGTTACTTTGCTTATGAAATTTGTGATTGCATATAGCACGCTAAATTTAATATGTGAATTATGGATTCACTGCATTCGATTTGGTCTTCGGAAGTTTTGCCATAAATAAAATTTCGTTCAACCGTATAATCAAACTGTTATTAACGAATAATATGTACTAATCGAAATGAAAATAATATTTATGGATATTACAGATTTATAAGTGGATGTGTTTTTCATGGTGGCATAATAGATAGGCCGAAGAAGTTTTCCCATAAGAGTTGGAACGTTTCGGAGACTGTGATCAATGCTACAATTGCGTCAACATGGTCGTTACAACAAGTCTACGAGCTTAAAATAACAGTATACAACTAACTAGAAATAACTCACGTATAGACAGAGATACGCTTGGATTATACTTATGAAATAAAACGCCGAACCTATGAAGAAATCGAAATAAAACAAAACATACGCCTGGGAGACATGATTGGAAAAATATATAGACATCTGTGTTTTATGCACACCATAGCAGGTTCTTAGTAAAACTGGTAAAACGAATTAATCTTCCTACAGACAACAATTTACCTTAAATTTATTTAAAGTTAGCTATCAACGAATACAACCTTCATTGAAGTTTCAATCGACACTAATGTATTTATAAACAACTAACGCTCTTGTTAAGCGATAAATAATAAAGTATTCGGTACGAGATTAAGCGGCCGGGCACGTCGGGGCGAACTTTCGATTCCAATTCGGTGTCAGTCGATATTAAATTAAAAGCACCCACGCATTCCTGTCGCGTCTTTTTCCTGTCCATTTGCGAGGGCCGTGTAGAACCCGGGGTCACATCTCGCCTCTAACGCCTTTAAGCCGCGATTAAGTAGTATGGATACGCTAGACATACGTATTATTTATGCTACCTAAATCATTGTCTCGTGAAGGTACTGCCATTATAAAAAGGCATTTAAATTAATAAACCTAATTTATGCCAACTACAGAATGATACGTAAAAACAATTCGTAAATTTAAATAGCTTTGCCAGCGCAGAAATTTAATTTCCCAAAACTAATAAATTTTAATATATCAATCCTCTTCCTACGGTCATGTTAACAATTATTGTCATAATAGTCTTATTAATTAATACTATAATAATTTGTTAAAAAGTATAATTACACACTATGCCTTAACATTAATCTGCATAATTTTTCATCCTCAAAAATCCATTTTCTGAATAGCTAACAGAAATGTTCACATCATAAATAAAAATAACACTCCACAGGAAAAATGATCACATCCGCGGATCAAGCAACAGTTGCTGGTCATTTTTCTTATTTTATTTTGAAGTAAATATACTCGGCGCGACACATCGTCACGGTATATTTGCCATAGAAAATCGCTACTCCCGTTTTATGAGAGCCTCGATAAAATATTATTTGCACCGTATCCATAACAACCCAATGGGTCGAGCGAACAAATTTCTAGGCAAGCGATTGAATGGCGACGCATACTTGAGTGATGGCGGACTTTTTTATTTGAATCGTGTGCGAATGCGACCATCCAAGCACTGGTCCGTTGTTGTTACATATCATTGCTCGAGTGTATAATACATTCGGACTTTGTGTTAGACTGAAATATACACAAAGCTATTTTTAGTTTCAATGGGATGTTTTATGCACGTATTAATCACGCGAGGCGAGCGGAGACGGCCCTTGGAACGGTCGCCGCCAGTGTAACTACACTGTTACACTTGTATGCATTAACTTATTCGTAGGTAAATGAAACGGTTGGCCTCAGTTAGTATCTTTAATAAATTACCAGCAGTAAGTATGTATAATAACCAACCCATAACACAAACGTAATTAGCAATTAACCCTTCAAAGTAAGCACTACAACATGCTGGTATTAGTCAGACATTCCGAATCGACAAACGTTCCAAGCCCGTTTTGAAATAGAATAAAAAGCTTTTAAAGTCGGTGGAGTCGTACATCAAGAAACCGAAACGAGTTCACATGTCTACATTTTATGAGGCATTTTCATGTTTTATTTAGAAAAAAAGGTACTATCGCGAAACCCTTACATTCGGCAGACGGAGGCAGGACAAGGTCGCATGACCGTCTCTTGAATTTTAATGTTATACTCCCTTTGATAGTTGTAAAAATAATTTCAGGAGATAGCGTTCAGAATCCTTCCACGTTCACGCCGCATGCTTGCAGATCTGTGTGAACAAGTCTTTAGGATACGTTACGACGCCCAAATTTTAGAAAGATGTTTGCTACGAACAATATCTTGTTCTGACGACTGTTCAGACGAATTTTAAGCAATAAAATTTTTTACAGTGTGAACAACAATTCTGAGTATCGTGGGTTACTTTGTCCAACAAAACACCTATTACTACTACACTCCTATATATACTAATAAAACAATATTTCAAAAAATAGATATAAGACGATGAACAGCGGGCGCGTTACGTGCGAAGTACGGTGCGGAGAAATTGGTATCATTTGTTTCTTTGTTTCAATCAAAAAATACGAGTCACTACCTAACTGAAATATGGCTACATTATACAATTTTCCCGTTCGATCCTATTTTCTGGTTGTGCCTTCCTCACATTTCCGTTAATAGATGTGTCACTAAATTTGCGTTTTCAATTCGGTGTCGGCCGCGATGGCGGCGGGCGGTTTCAATCAAAACAAGCACGCACTCGCTCCACATCCTCACCAGCCTCGCCTTTTAGAATAAGAATTGTCTTTTTCGCTGTACTCCACGGTGACGGCTCGACAAGTAAGGGATAGGCTTACCTACATAACAGACAATAAACAACGAATACTAGTCCCTTACATTACAGTGTACCTGAGGAAAATGTATTCGAAAGTTATGTAATGAAGGATCACGGAACGTTGGAAACAGGAGAATATTGAAAAAAATTAATTTTTATTTTATAATGCCTTTATTGTAAAAGGTGTCAGAATTGATTTACTGTTAACCTTGAACAATAAATAATATAAAATAATAATAATAATAGGTTACAATGTTCCATTAACACACCTTTGAAATAAAAAGCAGTAATTACACACAAAATTAGCGTTTTATCCTTATTTTTTTACCCTTAGTGTAACAGAATACCGTTCGGAATATAGTTATAAAATAACGTTAATATATTGTAGTATAATATTAGGAAGAAACAAAATTCACGTTATCCGAAACAAAACGTATATAATGAATTATTTACTGAAAAACTCAGTACACCTGAGAAAAATACATACATACATCAGCGAGACTTACCTACGAAATGAATGATCTATAGCCGCAAAAGAAATATAAAGTAAAGAGAAACTTATTTGGTTTGATTTATAATTCATGGTGAGGGATACAATATTCATACTAACTAAACCAGTAACAATATTCAGATTATTCGTCACTATACATTATTGCTTAATACTATTCGGGAGATCGAAAATCTCTTTGAAATGAAACATGTCAAATAAATTCATTCGCAACATTGATCTGCCAAATTGTATCTACAGTCTTTTCGTCTCCTAAAAACTGTACACACCTAGTGAAAGAAAGTAAAGGAAAACTATCGTTAACTCGTTCAAACCGGAATAAACACATTAATCAGGTAGTACTGTATATTTAATAAATGTTGCAAATGTATAACAATCAGTGTGATAAACAGCTCGTAAATGTATTTGTGTGACATATGTGCCGCGTCGACCAACAAAGGACGTTTTCCATACTCGCCGACGCGGCTGTCGCTCGGGGCACTGTGCCCACCCGCCATGAAATTAAAGCCGACTCGCGCCGAACGAATGATTGAATAATAAACAAAAGAATTCGCGTCCTGCCCTTGTATTATGTATTCATGACGGCTGGCCCGTGGACGACGCGGCCGAAGTGACGCTACTAGAGACACATCTGCTCCGGCTGTGGAATACAAGTACGGCCAGTTGCTAGAGCGCTTCAGATGTATTTACCGTTACGTTTGTTTTAACCAATGTTAGCTATGTATAAAATTTTCGGTTAATCTTCCCTCGAGGACAGTGAGAAGTATTATATCTAGAACCAACTTTTTTTACATATGTCGGAAACGTACAATACAAGTGTAACACAAATATACATGCATCATTAAAAAATCTTATTCATCAGTATTGTTTCCACTAAACTACACATTATTATGGTAAAAGCAGAAAAGAGTACGGAGCATAAAACAGTAGAAGTTATTAAATAAGACTTTAAAAAAAATATATACTACAAAACTTACAATTCGCATCTGTATATGAATATATGTATATAAGTACATATATTTTTAAATAAGTACACTGATTGAAATTTTTGTATGCATTTTCAACTATCTAACCTATTTTTATTTCACGGTGTGGTTCTGAAATGAGCTCAAAATATTTATTTAATGTTTGCGCGTAGTAAAAAGTAGGTACCATATAAAATTTTATGAACTCTTAAGGACCCAAAGGAGCAATTTATGCATACTAGATATTAGCAATTTAAAGAGCGACGCATTCGTACAATAGTCGGTTGTATTTTGAATTTTATATTACTCCCCGCGTTGTTCCCCAGAGAGGAGCATTAGTAATTTATATGCACGATTGATTCATCTATTACATGGTTCAGCTCTATTTGCTGCAGGTATTTAAAGAATATTTTTGTTTCAATTACTTTTAAATTCCGAATGCTTACAATGTCATGTAGACAGTTACGCAGGTTAATTGTCAGGGACGACATTGTTTCGGTCATTGCACTGAACGTTTACCTGCAAGGGCGAATAAATTAAAAAATATGTAGTACTGTCAGAGTCTAATAAGGATAAACTTTTTCATTAAACCCATACAGTTTTATTCACTATCCGTCCACTACGAACAAGTTTTACAGTAATTTACTTGGTGAGACTATTTACGAGTCATGCAGTAACCCAATTAGAATGCCTAGGTGAACCCGTATAAAATTATTATTGATTAAACGGCAGATAAATGGAAATGTCCATTAGAACCCAGCGACACTAAAGATAGGACTTCAACATAACAGAATAAGTACCAAATGTATGGGTTTGAAATATCGAAATCCCAGTGGGCTTACCGCAGAGGAACTTAACCCGAAATTAAATCAAAGAGGGCTTAACCAATCAGGGCGAGTGCTATCATTGAATCGGCAAAGGAACACTAAAATTACTTCTTGATGCGGAGAAACGAAGATTCATCGTAAAAGTGGTGGGCGACGTGGGGTTGGGGAGAGTCGGGGGGTCGTCTGAACGGTTTTCCGTGTTTCACAGACGTCCACGCCCGGCGATTACGCCGCACGTAGGTACTAAGAGTACACTGGACTGCGCGGCCCACTAGCTAGTGTTCTGTTATAAACAAGAAAAACCGTTCCTGTAATGCTATAAACGTACCGGTTGAATTTATTTCGGATCTGTATCTGACTCCTTTAGTTTACGTTTCTTCATTTTCCGTTCACTACAGTTTTTAGAGTACAAATATTTTTTGTTATTTTAACAACATTCTTTTGTAATAACTTATATTACAGTGTTCTTTTTAGTGAATCATCACATTACCGCAAGTCGGCTAAGTACGTTTCGCAAATTATTTTTCTTATGCATTTAAACAAAGTTGAGTTGGTATTTAATAATTATGATGATTATGAAAACAAGATAAAGTTAAAAAAAATTAAGTGTAAATAATTTGTTGAACACGAAGACTAATAATATTTCAATGAAGCTCACTTCCGTAATTAACGGGAGCACTCGGCCTATGTGCGGTGTAAAAAGACAAAGGGTCTTGCAATTTACGCGCGTGGTCTTGGCACCTGGGTCATGTTTCCTTTTACTTTATCCCGTAAAGATTAAGTTCCCCAAACGCGTGGCGCCCCTGCCGTGGAGTGAGTCATTTGGCCCCTGTTTACTAGATTAGGGGATTTTTTATGTCACACAGCTTCCTGTGGTACGCACCCCGCATTGACATATTATGCTACGGAATATATCGTTCAAATTTTGCTTTACCTGTTACGTAGTTTGATATTGTCGATTCCAGAGTAGGATCCTACCGCGCCGAGATTCCATCCGCTTAATTTATTTTAATAAGAGATTCGCTTTTTTGTTTACTCAAACGTTGGATTTAAGCTGCAAGCTTGGCTTCTGAAACTAATTGCGCTTTATATTCGTTACCATTTTCTTTGACTGTTTTATTTTTAAGAGGCTTATTTATTTTATTTTTTATCCTGATACGTGATGCTGTTAATAAATGAAATAGTTTAGTGTTATTTACAAAAATTAAACCGTTAGATATCTGCATCTAACGGTTTAATTTAAAGCGCTCTCGTAGCCTATATAAATAGTTGGTCGGAAATCATGTTCTTAAGTAAAAAAATATACATGAATAACTCTCAGTTAATAGCAATTTTATATCGCAATTACCACCTCTATTAACTAGAATTATATACCCCCAGCCTCTTCCATGTGCTGAAAGAATGCTGTGTTCAGCAGAAGATTATACATAGATTGATGCGAGGGAGAATCACAGCCACAATTACATTATTCATGTGGACACATACAATTATATAATAGTGTATATACACTGACCAGTAAGCCTCAACGTTTACCTTTCCCAACGCAAACTACCAAATGGACAGTTATAAACCGAACCGCGTAGAGCACCAGACCTCGCAGAGCTGAGTGGAAATTGAAAAATGTATCCGGTACCTCTTTATGACTTCTCTAAAACCGCGCACTTACCTGTAAGTGTTAATATAAAGGAAGCTTTAAAACTTTTTAATAAAGTTGAAGTTATTTTTATATTACATTTTATTATGTTTTTTTTTGTAATAATCAACAAATACCGTCAGATTGAAATTTCAACACAATTTCCAGAGTATCGTTTTAATATCGTTATTTTTCTACATAATGTGAGCAGTCCAATACTATTAGATATAGATAAATATACTGTTACAGAGCATTACGGAATAATAATTGTTTCTTATAGTGTTCACTTAACCGAAGACAGCTATTGAATCGCATACTTTTGATCTCAATTATCTCAGGCGCCGCTTCGACCCGCAATCCAAATGAAGTTTAATACCCTGCAAACAGTATTGATTTGTTTGAGCTTACTATGTAACCTCACCAGTTTATATCACTAAATTTGAAACTGCAGCAATCTGCTACATTCAATTTATAAAGGGTACATGCAAAAGAAGACTCCTTGAGATGAAAATGCATTACATTATTCGTTCGTACTACTTTGTAAAATTATAATGCCATTAAAATACTATCACGATTGGATGATCCTTTTTATTGTATTTATAGCACAATCTTACTTTATACCTAGAAGATAATAATACCTATGAACCATTTATCTGTCTGTTTGTATTGGTCGTGTGTACATAAGTAAATTTAAAAAATAGATATTTAGCATTTATTCAGCCTTTCTATAGTAAAACAGGTTTATAATTATGTAAAATCTTCTCATTTATCCTATTAGCAATCTTAAGAAGATAACAATAATATTAGAAGATATATCTATTAAGCATGTCGTGTTTATATCCAAGAGTTATATATATATATATATATATATATATATATATATTTGTTACGTGCCGATGAACAGCATTTATTATAGCAAAACAGATTTACAGTTATCTAGAATCTCCTCAATTATCGAAGTTACTGTGCCGAACTGCGCTCGCTCCGAGACGTGTCCAATAAGCTACGAACAATAACTTTATATTAGTGGCCTAATAACTTTACTGCGGTAAATTTGATGCATTGTTTTAATAAATGTCAATACATTGCATGCTATCATCTAATACATAAAACGAATGCACACTAGGTATTAAGGGTACCTCATCACGCGGTGTAAATCTGATTTAACAATTAACTTATTTTATGTATCAGTTAAGTTACCGCACTTGGCCAGCGTACACTTAAAGAGAACGCATATTTACCAACTATATTTAGTTACATCCCCCAAGTTATGAGATAACGAATGATCTAAAACATAAATTACCACATCGAATCATTCAATCACAATTGACAATACAAGGCGCTCAAGCACAGATCTAAGTTATATTAGCTCTACAGAATCGCGAGTTGTAAATAGCCCTTGAGATCAGCGCCCCGAAATCCAATCAGCTATTGAATTAGCCCCGGCCGTGTGACGAGAATACGGATTTACCCTATCCTCATGTCAAATGTTTATCTTTCATCTGCGTTAGTGTAAGTGAGTACAGATGGTAACTGCGGACGAAGGGCCGATAGATCTGCTGAGTTCGCTGTAATCAAGAATTACGAGCTAACGTATATTTAGATCCCTGGATACAGACTTTTTGTCTCTCGTACCCCAATACGCACAGATCCAGGCTCCGGACGGTTTTCCGGCCGTGTTGATAGCTAAATAGTGAAATTAGTTAGCAAATCTGGAACTGTTCGTCTAGTGGCTATTTATAAACTGGATAAAAATAAAAATAAATTGTGCTCAAATGTATGTAACAATGTATTCGAATGTTTTTGGCGATCGACTGCATGGTATAGAAGTTAAAGCGCAGTAGAGCCATCTACTAGTGGATTACAACAAAAGGAAATGCATGAAATCGGTTTCTATGAATAAGCACCTACGTATGCCAATTTTCATGGTTATAGTGCAAATGGTATCGGAATTTAACGACGTCGTATTCACCAACATTATTTTTTTATGTGTACTTACATATGTAGATAAAAATTAGAAATATTTTGATGTAAACACGTTATAACATATTTGGGTCTAACTATACGAATTATCATAGTTTATTTTAAAATCAATTATAAGTCATAGGAGGTTACTGTGAAATAACTGAAGCACTTCCCTGTCTATAGATAAAATATTCTCAAAAGTCAAAGACAATTACAGTGCAGACCTGCTTTACATATTGGATGTAATAACGGTGGCTTTGGAGGCAAAACATACATATTTTCCGGGGTTCGACTAAACAGCGACCTTCGGTGGACAATATTTTGCTCGACTCCCGCGATATCGGTTTATTCAAATGCTCCGTGTCCAACCCGAGCTCAAAGAATCAACCTGCATAATATTATACATATTGAAATTCTTCCACCCTCAAATAACGTCGGTATATTATTCTATGAATAAGTTTATAACATGCGATGCAAAAGCTTACGAATAACATATTTTATTTATTTCTATCGAACGTTTCTTCATATCTAGTATAGTCCCTTTAGTTTAATAATTCACCTAAGAACAGTAATTTTTAAACAAAATACGATAGACCTAGAGTCTACACGACGTTGTTTTTCATTTACGCCCGTTGCTGTGATTAAGGTCAAATGTGAGCCCTTGCTCGATAAAAAGTCGTAAAAATGTTCTCGAAGCTATAGCGTATTACCCCGTCTTTGGGGAATCGAGATTCTATGTATTTTATCCGATACCAAAAAAATAGGGGCAAAATCTCTTGTGTTTGTTATATTATCACATATTAAGTATATGACTGGTACGTTAAAATATGATTGGATCTTCTTTTATACCTTTTCTTAATATAATATGTATCCCCGGGTGTGAAATATGTATGACAATTTAAACAACGTAACTTTAACTATACTCATGGTGCGTAAACCATTAAAACGTTCTCTCCATTAAAACCATTAAACCATTAAATCTATTCTCTGCAAATTTAATTCGTTACTACATCACATAGTGTTCAAAGGCTCATTCATTGAAATAGAGTTAATTGATAAAATAAACGTGATATTGGGCAAAATGCTACAAAAAATATACTTACGCGTACGTGAAACATTTTATGGTCTTCCGGTGGCTCGGGGACGACAAGTGACAAATTATAAATAAAAATTATAATCAATAAAATTTCAATTATAATGGTCAGCTTTTCGCTAATATCGTAAAAATGCTTACAAATAACATTTTTGTAACGAATCCAAACGAATCACCGCTAGAATCGAAGCAAGTAGAAATCGTTGATCGCTACCCAACTGTTATAAAACAGAAAAGTCGATAGCTTTGAGCGCGCCTCCGTTTTTTGATGATTGAAACATTGATACCTCCGATCTCACTGGACTAACAAAAGCCATTCGGATTATATCATATACGGGCCAGATCAAAGCCATGGACGCCACAGTGACTACTTCAAAGCAAAATTTTATTGGGAGCATTTACATTTTTATTGGCTTGCTAGAACACCGCCTGTTGGCTGCGTCCTGAAACGTAAGTGATTTTGTATTTTCTGATCTGTATTTTATTATCTGATTTTATGTTTGTTCAATATGGCTACATATTACCATAAGAAAAACATTTCGGTCACGTATTTGCTCAAAAAAGTGTCTTTATTTACAGCAATGCGCATAATCTTTAAGTTGTTATACACTGTTCTTCGAACAAATAATGCTGAGGTCCATGCGTATTTTAAACATAATATAATCCCAAACGAACAATAGGAAAGTAATAAAAGAATATTGACAGTTTGTTAACATCGTAATCTGGGTTTATTTATGGTGTTCCAATGTCTTATTTGTTTTGTTAGTAGCCTGTCGATGATTTGTTAGCGGCACCGCATACACTTCTACGACTAATAGTCGAATATTACGCCAAAGTATAATATAACTACACTTGATTTTTTGACGTATCCTTTGACGTAAACACAGATATGAGTTATTATCATGTACTGAAGAATAGTTGCGGATAAAATCTTTATGGAAGAGCCATTAGGTTGGAAAGCCATTGTTTGTGCTGTCTGTGGGGCATGTTTGGACTGTTCGTGATTGATTCCACTGTAATTTCCATACGCGTGCTCCGTTCGTATTAGCCATGTTACACCCACCAGCTTAATATAACCCTCCCGGCCTCTACCATTGCTTTGTATATCGAGGCAATAAAGGGGAACACGTCCCACTTCATTCAGGTCTCATTTATTTGGTCGAGTTTTCTAGGACTACCTACACAATTGTACGCCGAGGCGACCTCACGGCGCCTGCCGAGTCACGCACATATATTTCTTCAAAAGCTTAAACTGTATCGTTATTTATTTCATTATGTTTCACTGATATTAACCTAGGCGAATAAAATAAAATGAACGACTGACTTATTGAAAACACAATATTGAAAATGTAGTTTTTTCTTTTTATGAGGCTCTTATTACTTGTATAACACGTGAAAATTTAAAATAAAAGCAAAACTATATCTGTACTTTCGCATAACTTGAATACGATTTTTTTTTGATTATGATTAAAACTTGCAAATACTTGTGATATTCAAATTCATTCAAACTACCGCTAGGTTAAAGTAGTATTTGATCAACGGTTCAATACTGCATTTCGGTAAAACCTAGTTTCGCAATAAATTTTGACGACGTACGATGTGTTATGCATTTCCTTCACTCTGCCGTGACTGGAGACAGTGCAATTGGGAACGTGAATAAGAAAGATGGTGGAATTCATCGTTCGCAGACACGACAATCCGCAAATGTAGACATAAATGGCGGAAAATTCCAAATTATTACCCGTCGCATAGTAAATACGTGACGTTTCCCGACGTTGTAATTAGATATGGCGTCAGTAACACCGCCACACAATTACCGCGTAAAGATATGATACGACGCTCGTACCCTGGGTAATCAGCTTCACACATAAACCTGTACGTGCCTTCATCACCGGGACCTCAACGGTCAATTACAGAATAGAATAAATCTTTTTTTGCATAGTTCACACATATATGGTTATGGTAGGAATAAAAATAAAAATTATTTGTAGGAAAGCTACGCTTTGAAGAGTGTTACAGTGCTGCATTTATATTATGTTCTATGCCCTATTTTTTGTTGTGTGTATGTAATCTAGTCTGATTTGAGAAAAATACTTCGCTATTGTACAATATATGGGTTAACGTGATATTTATAGACTATAATCTATAGATATAATGCATCTAAATTTATCTATACTTAAATCTACTATTCGAGGTATTTGATGAAACAAAAAACAACGATAATTGTAGTCAGCAATATCATTGTACAGGACAGTACACACTTTTAAAGTAACTTCTGATCCAATTCGCCTTAAATGTGATAACATTAAGGCCTTGCGCATACTGCTACTTTCTGTCGCGGCGACATTTTATCGCCTAGTCGAATGCTACAAACACAAATATGGGAGCACAATCACTGTGGCAACAATAGCGCCACAAATAGTATCGGTGATCGACGAAATTCCAGGTGACGCGGTTGTTACTGGGCACTTGTATGTATTCGGTAACTGGAGCAAAATCTTCAAATTTATTTCGGAAAAAGGCCAAAAAATTGCAGTGAGCACAAAACCTTATAGACAGATACCTTGAAACCGCCACCTACAGCGCCGCTAATCACCGTGCGGGCTGACGAGGAGCCAAAAGTTCGTTAGTAAGCTAATCAACACAGATTGTTTAGAAACTGTACGCGACAATTACAATCCTTGTCTGAACATGTGATCGTCTAAACGAAAATACATACGTATATCTTTTGCGGGCATGTGACGGGATAGAAAAACTTTGTCGTTCGAACCGCTCATTTGCACTGACGCTTACAACCGCGCGATTTGACAAGGCGCTGCCGACATATATTGTCGTCAATTTGTTGGGCGCTAGTTCCAAGCGCTGCTTAGGATTCAGCACGCGACATGCCTCCCCGACTTATGAACAGCAATAAGAACAAAGTTAAGACGTCAGACGATTAGCCAAGCACCACGATATCGTAGCCTTTTTTCTATGTTTGATAAATGACTGTAGATATGGTCTGTGAGGAGATATTACGAGATCTAGAAAAGTTCCAGTTGTCTTAATAACTAATAGTTAATTCGTGTACCTATTACGTACGCCTATATATTATTTTAGCGAGAAAATAATCTCAGTAAAAAAAAACTATTTGTTAATGTAATGCATATTTGTACGCAAATAATTTACAGGTAGGTGGTAAAGATAGAACATGAAACATAAGTTAAGCAAAAAACATCAATCATCTAATATTCCGCCTAAAACTCTCCCATCATATAACACGTAATATTTTTTCCAACATTAACATAGAATACATTAGGTATTCCGCAGTTTACTTTAGACATGGAGGGCGTTAGGATAGGCGAGACGGCAGCGGGGGTAGTAAGCCTTATTTGAGCCGAGCGGGCGTGACGAGAAACTGGAAACGCGAACTGTATGTCGCGGCGCGTCGCCCGAATTCTCATCAAATCATCCCGCGACAATGTCGCTGCAAATCCCTACGCGGGATCAACAACATTAAAGCCAAATTGAAGTTAGAGATATATACCTATTATAATTTATGATACAGACATGCACCGCTAACAGAAGCTTTGATTAAACTTTCAGAAAACTGGGCATCCGACCAATTCAATTCTCTCACATTAAGCGAACATAACAAAGAAACATCGTCGAAACACCTGCCAGTCGTAAGTTAATAGAACAACATTATCTCGATGGATAAAAAGTGACTGAATAACGCGAAAAGATTCTCGTAAGGCGGTGCTGTCCTCGCGAATCATTAATTTTAATTCGTACCCCGTGACGCCAGCCGCTCTAATGAATTATTGGGAATCGCTGGAGTGTTCCCCTCCTGTTCCGTGACTTCCTACAGTTTTTCATTGGGACTTAGCATAATGTAAAAAAATGTTGCGCGACCTCCCTGCATACTAATTGCTTGTTGTGTCGTCTCATAACTAGCTACGACGAACTCACTGCGAACTTCTTCGACTCCGGACAAGATTAGCAACTTTTATTCCTCATCGATCACTTAACAGTCACTGCTTTTATAAGCTTCATTTTCAATCCTGAAAATCACCAAAGGCAACTTTAACCGAGACCGAACTTCCACCCTGAATATAGAGAACTCATAAAAGAGCGCCTGCTTGTTATGCACTAAATCTTTGAAAACTTAATGGAGTCTCATTCTTATTCCGACTAAGGTTACAGTGGAAGTAAAGGAATACCAATTATTATATATTTTCTTCATTTCTAAATCACGTTGGAAAGAAATAATAACAAGGAAGGTCATAAAAAATCCGATCGTGCCTATAGGACTTGCTGTCGAATTCAGCAATCACTTTTTAAATCGTTGGGGAAAATCTGCGCGCACTTTTGATTCGTCCCACTGGGTGTCACGTGTGTACGTGTGAACGTTGCCGATGCGTGTCCGCGGGCCCGAGGCAAGAAAACTTGTATTTTTTAAACTTTTGCCTTCACGTAAGCTGGGGGCACGAAAGTTACAATTGTATTCTCCCTCCACCCCCTTCAATATGTGACCTGCTTATTTATTGGAGAGGCGTCGGCGGAGTTCTCAGACAATATGTCGCGCGCCGAGCAACGCACTAGGAACCGACGAGTTAAACAAAATACGATTTACCCGTACAAAGAAAGTGAGCTCGTTGATTTATCGTGTTTTACTTTTAGTTTGCTCTTACTATCTACCAGATTAAGTTTCATAGTTTGTAATAACTCAGATACGAGTTGGTATAGAAAGTAGGAGGTATCTTGTAAACTCGTATTATAGCTCACGTGAGTTAAGACATGTGCACCAGGCATCCAAATCGTATCAGATTTGGCTTGCTTTGTGTTTGCGCGCAGAGTAGATATAACAGTTTCACTGTTCAAGTCTTGCTATACAGATGAACTGGAACGTAATAGATTTTCAACAATGTTTGTGTACATAAAACAAACATAGACAACAAGTGAACTGCCTGTTTTGATACGTTTCTGCTTCTTTTATTAGGTAACGCTTATATACTAAATTATTGTCAATATAACACAGCCTTTGTATATCTCTGCAAACGATATTTCTTATAAACAGATTTATAAACAGCTTTAGCTCTATCTACGTGTTAGTTAGTGGCTGCGTTGTGGTACTCAGCATTCAATGCGCAATCTTCATCAGCCGGCAGACGTCGGTCCCACCAGCGATCTCCCAACGGATGCTCAGCAGATAACGACAATATTGGAACAGGATTGGCATCTAACTCAATTATGCCGGCCTTCTTGGACCTTGTTTACAGATTGGCGGACCGAAGTGCTTAGTGCAATAAAGCGCGTAATCATAACAAATCATTCCGCAAATCATATTTACGTATCATTTACAGTGATGATTGAAGGTGAGATAAATGCTACTTTAATGTTTTAAATATGCGAGAGATTATTCGAAAGGACTACCGCTCTGAGCTATAATTTTTAGTACATAAATTATAGTACAAATTAAATATAGGTAATTATAGCCAAATATTTATTCACTAAAGAAATATTTGTAAAGTGAAACCTCCACAAGTCTGTCTCCCTTAATTAAATCCTTTATCTCGAACCTAAACCTAAACAGATCTTTTAATTTCATTAATGGTTCTCTAAAATCCCGATTACAAATAAACAAGCGAGAGGGAAAGTAAATCCATCGAAACCGAAATGCCTTATGCATTTAACTTTCGCCGTTGTTTTACGGAATACTGAAATTTAAATACAGAATCCATTTTGTGTTCAAATGAGTTTTCGGAATAGCCAATTAGTTGTTAGCGCCCGGCCGCCCTCATTTGCTTTCATTAGGCTATATAGTTTCCCGAATATCTGAGCCTCTCAAAGATATATCTTTTGGTTGCTTTTTCTCTTCTTCTGAGTGTCCGCTTATGTGATAGAATCGAAGCAACTTAACCGTTGAATTAAAGATTTAAGTTACTAATGGTATAGGTATGTTTACATTGAATTAAATTTTAGTTAATTACTAATTAAATAGACTTTCGGTTGAAAGATACTATAAGAAAGAATATTAAAACCGTAGGTTTATGTTTAAGCGAAGAATCTGCTACCGGAATAAATACAAGTAAGACTTTCTTACTGAATTATACAGCTCTGGTAAATAAAACAAATGTTCTTGAATTAGATTTTAAATATTGCTTACAATTTCTTTAGTCTATTATAAAACTGCCCGTATTTTGACATTCATCGGCCGTGTCTAATCGTCATTTCCTGCCAGCAAATTAAAATATTTACACGAAGACGAAAACTGAGAACGCAACTCTTTACAGTATGCAATTTCTTTCCTATTTCATAAAGCAATCTCCCCGGCTCCTTATCTCCCAACGAACATATCTCGCCCCCGCTCTCGAGGAAAATCATCCAATATAAAATCGGTTTAATTTGCGCTTTTCGCACTCAATGGGATGGAATAATATCAGGCAATTTGGTTACCGCTGGCATAAATATGGCGGGCCACGCTGTAATTGTAACGCGAACAATTCGCGCCTCGTAACGACTGCGGCGAGGAAACTTCCCCAGTTTGTAAGCAGGATGGCCGACCCGAGGGCAACGACGGTGACGCTAGTAGATTGCGGAAAACCTTGCCTTGCCTTAACGCATTCGCCTTCCGCGAAAATATTTCTGCGTCTTCTTTTACTAGCACAAACAGTTTAAAAGTTTATTCGCTTTTAAAATTGTTACTTACATTAAATTAAAAAGTATATTCTAAAACAAAAACCTGGCTACTGAAAAATCACGTTCTGTAAAGTATAAACCAAGATAATATACTCCACCAAAATTGTTACGTACCCAATACGAGTATGTATCGTCTGTTATACGAGTATAAACAGCTTACAAATAATACATTTTAATGTAATTATAAAAACTAAAACATTTTATATTGTGTACTAAAAGATATAAATACCTACCACATAATTTTACCTAGAAGCTGTAAAATTGTAAGAATATTATTTTAACACAATGTTAAAATTAAGTACAAGCATGCCATAAAATTCTAAATTCTAGGCCAAACACATACCCTGACTCGTACTATTAGACCTAAATATCAGCTTTATTAAGCCAGCCGGACCGCTTCTATCAAATACGAACTTCAAATTCACAAAAGTAATTATACGAAACTCTTCTTTGCGAAGTGTAATAGAATAACGAAATGTCGTTTTCTTTTGACCTGATCCTTTCGCGGTTCATGCGAGGAATGCAAAGTTTCCGAAATGAGACCGTGTAACCTGAGTTGTAATTAAAACCGCGTACCGGAGACTGGGGATACCCGCCGCCCATCTTTCTTGCCGGGCCTACGAATTAAATACCGAATTGCTTTAGTAATTCGAAATATATATTCTTGGTTGATCTCGCTTTAATGTAAATCACTTTCATTGTCCCGATACTCGCTGCTTTGCTAGGTAATCTCCTTTAAATGTTCGTTCTTTTCTTCGTTAAAACCGACCGTAAATATATGAGTGGAATGTAACCGCGTGGGAGTAACAGTTTAATTTTCCAAACTAAATGAATGGCTAATTAAACAGCTTACAAATTACTTAATAAACATTGTTTAGAGCCGATTTTATTACAGCATGATTGAATGTTCGAAATATCATGTTAAATCTTAAATTATTTAATTTCAACATAAACTATTTTATATGTGTATTATTGTGTGTGTCGTCAAACATGATGCAGTATTACTGATCATTTTATCTCCCCAAACCATATAGAGTTAGTTACGTTTAAATTCCTTCGAATGTAATTATACACAGAGAGATTACGCACTTTTTCTCCAATCCTTTTTATTTTCTAACATCACTATTTACATGCATAGAGAACTGACTACTATTGAACTCGAACATATAAGGGCACAGTTTTACTTCATAATGCATCTAAATATTATGTGCTTGTGACTTTATTAGAGCGAAATAGTTCTAGTTACACAGTCATGGGCACGTAGAATACAGCCAGTAGCGGCGACAATCAAGCGGCGCAACAGTTAAACTAGGAACACCGCTCGACCACTTCCGCTAGCCTCTAACCAAACTCAAACTCCCGGCAATTGCTCTAGTGTGGGCCACAGTTTGAGTGTCGATATAATCGCACAATATTTAAACATAATATTTTGTAAGCAATATAAAAGTTTTTTCAATCGATACAAAACTTAGAATATTATTATTAAACTACGATCTAAGTTGCTCGATTTTGTATAATTTCTCTAACAAGTATTTTTTATATAGTACCTACCAAGTTGCTAGAAAAATTAAAGAAAATATACACTGTTTAAGATTGTTTCTGAGAAGATGAAGAATACGAGTATGCATATGATCGAAAAAACTTTTTTCCTTTGCATTCGTATTGGCTTACGTTGTTAGGGCTCTGGCATCCACATTCGAATATTATCAAGATTCATTAATAAGAGTTCATTTTTGCAATTCGCTATTATTTAGAAAGATTTAATTTTTTTTTATGCTTTCTCCAATCACGATGTTTGTTGTTTTCCTTACATACATATATCCTTTATTCCTTATATTTAAACTTTCCAGTCTTGATTTCGAACCGGTTTGGATAAATCTAAATATGTCTAAATATGTCTAAACATCTTAACTCATTCACTAACTCACATAATTTATCAACAATATTTCACCTCACTAGTTTACAAAGCAGCTGATTACTTTAATAACAACCGACGCAAATGTTTGTTACAAATGACTCCTGCACATTGGACCAAGTTTAAGATAACATAATTAAGGGCTACGCCCAAGTACGAGAACAGCCTCAACGATCCTCCATTCCAAACGTCCTTCAGAAAACTTTCCTTTGGATTAATTCCAAGATCCTTTAATAAAACCCAGTAGGTAGTAAGTTATCTTTAGAGAAAAAGATTCCATTGGAATAAATTACTTTAAAGTCAGGATTAAATGAAATTAGAAGTTGTTCGAAACATAATTAATAATTACACAGTTGGATTTTGTTGTACACCGTTTTGTGGCTTTCGTTTGTGTAACTTTATATTATAAATTTAAATAATCGCGGAGTCTCTACGTCTTGTAATTAATAGGTGCTCAAAACGAATGTAAAAAATCCTATGATTTGGATCCAGAGAAGCGGACAGTGAGACTCGGATATATAACTGGAAAAGCGGAAGGCTTTCACCATTACATAACAGATGTTAAAGCATTGTGAAGGCCTTCAAGGTCGTTTCAAACTCTCAACGGACGGGTTGCCCACTAAAAACGTACTTAGCACCGTAGTACAGTAAAGTTTCTAACGTTTACAATAAAGCATAAAAACCAAAAGCAACAGACAAAACAATGAGATAAAATATACATGTAAATATAATACAGACATATACATACATTTATGTATTGTTGATATATAAATACAATAAACAACAGAAAAAACTAACATTTGCTTCACTTGTTTTAATAGAATTTGATACAAATACATGCTGTAAAACGACTCTACTTTAAGATTATATAAAAAATGTATTCTTGTTGTGCTTATATTATGATATTTCTTTAATCGGAATCCTTTTTTCACATGCTTTGCAACTGGGAGAAAATCTGCATCCTCCTGTTAAATTCAGATGTACTCGAGCAACAGAAATATTGAACATTTTTAGCATCTAAAGTATTGAAAACTTTAGAGTGGTTTATCAATGCATACCTTTGTTATGTACCGAAGTATCTTGAATGTTCAAACGTAAAGACATTTTCACGATGCAAAATAAGTTACAAAACTGAGTTGTCGTAGAGCGGCGGCCATGTGAACTATTGGCTAAACTACATTTGCCAAGTTACTAACGCGGGCAATCGAAAAATAGAAAGTTCCACTCCAAGCCAGGATCGAGACTAACTGTGTAACAGGCATTCTTCTCAAACTCTAGGTGAGAGTTTCGTCTTTCTGAAATGTATCCAGCACAGTTTGGTTTTTTTTATTCCACTTGTTTCACCAATGTTCTTATATTATGTTGGTAGCCGCTGAGTTAGCATCATACATTTCTAACATTCACTCACAAGAAAGTATTAATAATATTGTAGAATTATTAAAACAACTAGCTGCTTCCCTCTCTCGTTTTTCTTCAGTTTGTCAACCGATTCTATTTTTAATGCTCGATAGCTATTGACGAGCTTTATAATGTTATCAAAAAATCAAAATACAAAATTGATTAATTAAATTTTATGGTCGAATATCGACCACCGGGCGAATTCTAGTTATTATAAATGTGTTAGTATAGTGTTAGGGTGTCTAAGTGGAAGTTGTCGTTGAATGTAGCGAAGTACCAAGAGTCACTTAAGCTGAATAGGAACCGACCTACATTTTGTAAGTCCAACAGTGAACATGGGGGAAAACCTATTGACTTCGTTGCTTGCCGCAATCTGCGCGCTTTCCTTTCTAATTAAAAATGTAACCTTGCAGATTTTTTCAACTATACATGTCATCTAAATACACACGAGTATGATGGAAAATACGTATTAAGATCTATTTTTAAACCATGGAAATGTTTTTGTGGCCACTCTTTAGGCATAGTAGTCAGACATACGAAGAATTCAAGATTCGATCCATTCCAAAAAATATATATGACAGATTTCGGATATCCGTTCCGGGTCTGCATATCGCATGCTTGTCTGTTTGTATTTTACATTATATTTACATTTCTGTTATATTTTATTTTAGGATGTTATTATACTATAAATATAAACCAAGTCTAAATAAGTAGTACAAAAAAGTCTTATCTTTATTAAAGGAATGAAGAGGACGACGCAGGCCGGCGCGCCTCGTCATAAAAACCACACATAGGTTTTCACCGAGTGATACCCATGTTCTTTTAAAGGCTGCTTACACTCAGAAGTGGTACTTAAGGCAACAGAATAAACCGACGGTGGAGTTACGTAAACACGGAAATTCCATCCTGTAGACGGTCTACACGCCCGAGGTCATTCAAGTTTCATTACCAATAGCTCCGCCCTCATAACTTATTCAGTTAGGGGCAGGTAACGCGTTTTAACATTCAATTTGCTACCTGAAGAAGCGTTATGTTCCTGTAAACGTCACGACTACAAATGCCTTTCCCGGTATTATGGGTTCCGGACTCGAACGCTATTCATAACTTTGTTCGTTCTACGGAAAAATGAATACAAAACGCGAATGAGATATTCAAATATTGTTTAGGGTTACAACATTGTTCCATATGTTTCAGTAGATAACACTTTATTTTAAAATATTAGGTCATTTCTACTTCTCTTAAGAGATGTGTTTAAATATTATTAAAATAAGTGTAGCGTATTTGTTTCTTACGTATGTATTGTATATATAATGAAATTATTTATGTTTAATCCACAAAAGTATATCATTAATTAATTAACTTTATATACGTAACATAACTGGTTGCTTGTCTTATTACTCTTGTTATCTCCTAATGCTACATACGTGCGCAGAAGAAAAAGTTTTACGACATACGAGTACAAACGTCAAGTTGCCTCAATGTCGGAAATTTACGAACGTGTCTCATGATTGCCTCTTAACAAGGATTCCCCTGAAAACGTGTATAAACATCTGTATGATTACTGTTCCTTTAGAGTAACAGTACAATCAAAGTTGCTCTTTTCAATGATATATCGACACGACATATAATCATATATGTATAAATATGGAAAATTATTGTATGTTGTTACATTATTATAATTTATCACCAGTAACCGAACTATTTATCATTTTGCGATAAATACCTCATATTGATAATTAATATAGCGTGAAGGCCTCGCAACGTTGAAGCGATTGCAGGTGACAGGCGATCTGTAAAGTTAAGCGAAGTTTGACGTGGTCTGCACTTGCGTGGGCGACCGCTAATGGCAATCTTTCCCAGGGGTATTCGTACCTCAATCAGCACATTAGCAGTTGGTCCCGGTTATTATCCTTAGACAACAATCGTTACAACATCGTCGAGTGCGTTAATGATACTTTATAAATACTAGTTCACAAGTCCACACTGGAGCAGTGTGATGGAGTACACTCCAAGCCTCCAGTCGTTGCGGTAGACATCCATGCCCCGCCGTGAAAAGTGAAGTTGCAATAGCTGCACTCATAAATCCGTACAATACAAATTCATGTCAATTACGGGAATGAATTCAAATTTTGAACATAAAATAATCTCTTATACATTTATAATATCTGTGAAGCTAGTTCAGGCTATGAAAACGTTATAAACTTGAATACGGCAACGTTATTTCATTACCAAACATAAAAACACGATACCGGATCCCAACCAACAATCATTGCAGAAAGAAGGTAGCGACACCTACAGTGGCTTACGCGACGAACACTTCTACCCGCACCACTTAGGTAATAAAACCAAGAAAGTAGTTTTAAGTAAGCCCGCGACAGCCATTGCGGCCCCTTATTACCCGCCACAAAACCCTCCTTATTACGGGAGACAAACAAGTTATTCGTTTCAAATTGAAAACTTTCCACCCCAC
This sequence comes from Agara michaeli, assembly GCA_018245675.1. NCBI lineage: Eukaryota > Metazoa > Arthropoda > Insecta > Lepidoptera > Hesperiidae > Agara > Agara michaeli. The sequence goes on along the minus strand of DWDX01000145.1, from coordinate 9,998 downwards.
TAGCCATACTGGGGTTGTGGGCCATAAATTCCCGCCAATTTTGTTTTATTTCGCCATGCAGGCACGGTAATAAAAGTAAGCTGGACGTGAGACAAAGCCTCCAGCCGGGATTACTCGGCCATCGCTGTGGATCACTGCAGCTTGTGATATGGTGTCTAAACAAAGGGACCTGCCTAACTGAGCCTACTATAATATACTATTGACCACATTTTGACAAAGGAGTCTTAATTACTACAACAATTTGCATTGCATGAAATTGGAGCAGAGCAGTATTAACCAAATTACTAATCGCTCTAATTTGCAACCATACAATAGCTATAGCCAAGCATTCATCAACAATATTATAAAATATTAACATGTTTAGTCGTTTTAAAACTCATTTATACATTTCAAAACTTGGATCCTACACAAAACCTACATCGTAATCTTAAGTTTACAAAATCAGGTGTTCAAAGCTGGAGCATCTCCAATCTCATCAGTTCTATTGTTGGCAATAGAAAGAGGCCGCATGTGCGATCTTCGGTGCAGACTCATTGTTCCAGTGTTTCCTATACGGAACGTGTCATGTAAGCACAAGTGTTAGCTCCGTTCAAGTAAACATTGGCTTTTGTTTATTTTGAACTTAGTCTCTAGCTTTCAGCGATGTTAAGTCAGCATCGTTTTTAGTTTTGCCACGAGAAACTATATAGGTATGCTTTTCATTTTAGTGCTCATGGACGTGGAAAGAAAGGTAGCGCTAATGAAGTGCGTCCACCCGTAGTTGTGAGGATCGTAAGAGGTGTCAGGTGAGAGCCATGTCTTTTATGGCGCCCAGGATAAAACCGCCCCACGTGAGTAAGTGTTGCTGGCAGAATGCAACTCAAGGTAAATAAACTGAAGAACGAACTCTAGCTATACATAATAAGGTTCAGAATTTATTCCGCTTTCTTGAAACAAACAATGTTTGCCAGGTTTACGGATAGCAACGCAAACATTCGCTGTGTCCGACGTCTATGTTCCCTCCATTTGAGTATCACGCTAAATTTGGTCCCCTCATAAAAATAAAAAACAAACCACTATGTTATAAAATACGCTGCGATACGTAATTTAAACCACACACAACGGAGCCAGTATCATAACTTTTATGATTTTCCCTTTAACATTATGCTAAGTAAATTCATACTTAGAGTATAGGTACTATAATAAAAAACACGACTAATTTGAAATAAGTAAGTACATATATAAAACCTCATGTATTCTATACGACTACGATACAATAGTCATCTTTAACGCTGCAAAAACAATCACAGATACAAAATTTCTCAATATTTTCTGACCCAGACAACGAAACGATGACTAATAAAACAGCCGAAAAGTATTAACTCAAATACATAGTATGAAATAGCCTCTAACATCGACATTAACCTTTGAACCTGTTTTTCCCCACAAGCTTTTACTTCTCACACGGCAATTAAAAGGACTATCCAGCCCCGTAAACACCTTGTTTATCAATACCCTCAAACGGATCGCCGCCACAATAAAACGGCTGAACCTAATGCGACAAGAAAGCGTGGAAGCCAATTAATTTTTGCTGAGACTACGGTTTATGTTTTCCGGATAAATAAGGAGATTTAGCGGCGGCGCCCGGGGCCGCCTCGTAAAATGGCTAGCTCGGAAAGCTGACCGCTGACCTTACTAACATTACTAAAGATTCTCGACGGTAACTCTCTCAATATACGATCGTAGTGAGCTACAAAAGGGTGCCTAAAAATAACTTCTTGTACACAAAAATGTATAGTCGTTGAAAACATTAGTTAAAGATGAAATCCAGAAAGGTTCATAAAATCCAGAATATTTTAGACGACCATAAAATTAATCGCACTTTTCATCCAATGCTAACACAGGAGTCAATGTTTCATGATATTTTATAAACTTGAACTTTTTGACACTTAAATTCACCTCAGACTATTTTTATTTAAAATACATACTTCAATATTAGCAGCTCGTGTCGTGCCGAATATTTAACTGGATATTTAGTCTCTTATTTAATAGTTAGGTACATGTCATCATCTAAGTGGTAAGTTTTCACATTGAATTAAAGTGTTCATCTTGAGCCTTCCTAATGTCACTACTAAATCACATGAAGTAAATAGTCCTAATGCTGTATTTTAAATCATGATTGTATAATATATGATACAAGTACCATACTAAATAGAGCGGAAAGCGCCGCGAACAATTCAATATAAAATACTGCAGGAGTCGTTAAAGCATACAGTGCACGAAATTGCAAGGCGGATCCAAGAGTCATTGGGTTGCATTTTATTTCTCAGCGGGGGCAGAGAGGCCGGGCGATGACTAAATAATGACCGGGATAACGCAGTTTTATTGCCGCCTCCGTGTTGCGAATATATAAATGAACCCTCAAGGGAGTGTTAAAGACGCCGCCAAAGAACTCGTGTCGAAACAGTCGGGCTCGCAGAAATGGCGCCGTAAACCTCCCCATCCGCTGAGACGTCATTTTGTGTTCTTCAAGTACTGTCTGGAACACGAAAAATAATAAGAGTTGTACATTATTCAAACTCATACCTCCAACAACCTAAGTTGCGCACTTATCAAGTATGAAGGTTTCGTTAAAAATGAAGCAAACCTTTGAAAATATAAATTTTGACCAGAATTTGTGTATACTTTAGAAGTGCGCGCCGGAGTACTGCTGGCTGTTGTTTTTTTTGTCTTTTCACAACAATAACATTTTTCACTGTAAATTTCCAGACCCCCTGCGGCTGCCAGCGACCCATGCTCAGTAGTGAAATCTAAAAAACCGACTACAGTAGCAAAATTAAAACATTTTGATCAAATACTGCCACTTATAGGTGTATATGAACTGAACATAAATATAGCAGAGCCTTTCAATGTATCATTTCTAGTTCTCGACCCTCTATTATCATTATTCTATGATTTCGTTTAGTATAATGCATCCATCGTTATCGTGATTAGATGGATCACATCGACCTCATTAGGATGAACGATGATGTTACCACGAATGCAAGTTTCGATATAGGTACTACAACAAGTACCAATGTGTATGGTAAGTAGATATATATATATATATACATACACATACACATGTATCTTATGTTCTTGTAGTGTTCAATTGATATATGGTTGAAACGCCGCTTTTTTAATTTTGACTTGCACATTATTTTCATTATCATCTCAACATCCGCGTACATTAGCAAACAATTTTGACAAGCTTTTAATTAGCATTTGATGTACCTAGTTTCATTGTTTGAAATGTATCAACAGATAATAAATAAAAGAAACGAAGTAGCTTAGTAACATTTTGTATTTGTTTATAACATCTAAGTCAATTGCAGGTTTTTGGTATAGTTTATGAATGCCTGAGTTTTCTATTGCCACTATGACAGTAATGGATGAAATATTCATCCGGACTGAGCTCGGATACTGCCATCGAATCCGATTGTCAGCAATTGGGTTCCATGACAGTATCCGACTTCAATCGGGTTCAAACATCGACTGTTAGCACAGTGAAACCATTCCGCTTCCGCGAACCATTTTTCATTAACCTGAACGTTTTCAAAGAGTTCCGAAATGTCTTTGCGAGTTAACGATTGAATCCAAAAAAACACAGAACACCCTAGAGAGATGGTTTTAAGCGATAGTAACTATTTGTACTAGGGATACCAACCTACATCCGTCAAATAGGTCAGATACTGGCTGATGATGGAGTCAGGAGTCTACGGAACCGGCGCGTGTGTACGAAGAAACTGATGGACATATTTAGCACTCGATGCTTTTACTAATCTATTAAAAACGCACCTGTGAATGGGGTATAATTTCACAATAATTTCATGGTCCGGGGGTTAAGTTGAGCACGTTAAGCAGTTAATCAGCTATAGAGTAATAATTACAACTTAAATTCATACAACGTAATAATAAAACTGTTAAATGTATACCAGACATAATTGCTTATATACGAATAATTTATATCATTCTCCTCAAATTTTATGTAGCAAATTTTTATTGTATTCTGAGCGTTCCCGTAATAAGTGATTCATTGATATCTCACGTAATCGTCAGAAATATCCCCGCCGATAAAACTTAGCCTTCACGTGGAACATTTGCCTCCCTTCGCTCCTTCTATAATTTTTCGCAATGCGGATTTAAGTTAAGTTCAAATCCGTTTTGGTAAAATTTACAACTGTTTCATTTATACGTTACATTACAATGCGGTTTTGCTTGCGTTATAGGAAGTATTACAATCCCATATTTATATAGTCCCAAAAAACTGTCCACCAAAGTCTATTACAAGCGGGCAAATCATATTTTCAATGTTCACCGTATGCGCACCAGTTACCTTTGTCTACTTGCACAAATGTTGCCAAGTTGTTATAATCTCGATGTCATTAAAATATACATTACCCTTATTGTACAAACAATCCCTATAATAGAACAAAAGTATAAAACAAATGGTCGTGTAACACACAGAGACTAATAAAATTAACACCACATTATTGGAATCATTTAGTCTTTTTTATTTTCCTTTGAACATGCTACTCGTACATAATATGTAGATACAATCGTAAGCCGTTAAATTTATCATTCCTCTTTCACTACCCTGGCGTCGGGTAAAAAGGTAACATTAAGTTGAAACACTATCAATGCAACTGTTAGAAACAGGGCAGCAATAAAATTTAGCCTTCAGGTAGAATATCCGCCCCACTTCGCTCCCTCGGCTATAATTTTTCGCAATGCGGATTTTAAGCTAACCTGCTTCTTGGCCTCGAATTGTTTTCTTTACAACATGGAATATTTATGTACGCTGTACTCTCTTTTTATATATTTATAGAAGTTTTGTTTCATATTAACTGCGTTAAATTATTTGTGGATTTGCGTACCTATGTGAATTGCTATATATATGATAAACCGTTTACCAAATACAAAATTACAATACAACATGATGCCAATCAAAACCTACATTAATTGTTGCATAATTACCTATGACAATTGTCATCAATTAATAATTGTCGTCAACTAGTAACAATTAATAATTTTTGTAACAATCATTATAACAATCATCTTCGTACCTACCTTTACATCAAAAGGTTGTTTTACTAATACATATATTTTATATATTGAACAAATACATAAACAAACATTTAGTTAGATATCGGCTATTATTCATGATTTCGCAAAAGCAGACAAATTATTATACACTCAAAATATTATATTATATAATATCCTGTTCTGGATACTACTGTAAATCGATATGAATCTATAGGAACATTTTTTGTTATGTTCGCAGTTTATTAGTCGATAGTGAATATTCAGCGCAATAGCAAAACAGATGCTGGGAATAGTGTAACAGTTCTGAAATTGAGTGTGCGATTCTCGAACAAATCTCACCCTCCAGCTATTTTGGTTAACCGCTCCGAGCTCGAATTTATTCGAAGATTAAACAAGAATCGTAGTAATATTCGAACACAGCATATTTCTCCTTTTCGAACAACACGAGAGCTTCTAACGAAACCGACTTTCAAATTACACCAGTCGTATAAATATGTACGTAACGCTAACAAACTTGTTCGTACACTAAGCCTGAACAGTCAGTGGTGTGCAAGCTAATGCATGTCGTGGATATAAACAGGAAAATCGATGAAATTTATATAGAAAACTTACAAAAATTCTACTTGTTTGTTGAAATAATTGGATAGAAAAAAAACGGAAATGGAGTTCAACTAGGTATTCATTTATTTACGTCTTATATCTACTACCAGCATCTAAAATCAGGCGACGTTAGTTTTCAAAGGGACTCTGATATTTTTCGACTGGAAAAATTGCTAATACACACTAATATATATACACGTCGCTAGTACCTTATATTACTGCCTCGCTAACATTGTCGTGTAGTGCCAACTGTTGTTGAGTAACTAATAGCAATGCATGAATATTTCAACAAATAATCACAACCACTCTGACTATATCGTGCAGCTGTTATTGAATAACAACTAATGTGTTTGTATGAATATTTCAGACATCAGTTCATAAAACTGAACATGTTAGAAGGTAAAATGTTAGTTAAAACATTCCGTTACACAAAAACCATATAGAAAACCTTTAAAGCCGATTCCGTATATAATATAATTAATAGTAATTAATACTAACTAGCTAGGACAACCTCGTACGCGGCCATCTGGTCCCAAATGAGACTGCGTTACGGTGACAAGACACTGATAAAGCATACAAAATGAAACATGCATTTTCATGACACAAATGTTTTTCCTGAATGGGTATCGAACTCACAACCCCCAACTTAGCAGTAATAATATATGTATACATTTTTTTTATTTAGGTATGTATCAAGATTTAATATATGTATGTTTATGTTTTTATTTACATTTAATGGATTTATATCATTCTACATTAATTACCTACTTAAAGTCTGTAAAAAAAAACCATCATGTCGAACAATTATTTTTATTATACAAAATCTAACGATACATTTCATAACATTACATTTCAAATAAGTATACTTTTTCATTGCTCATAAAACTAATATACTATGTACAATTTTTTATCAATACTTTGTAACAGTTCTGAAGAATAAAATAATGACTGACTTAATTATCTGATATTAACAACATTATCACATATTTTTAAAATCTATTCTGTTTAAATAGTAAAAATATTTAATAGCAAAAGTTTATTTTACAGATAACTATAATCCTTATGCTTTAATATCTTTGGGAATCGGGATCAATCCACCTTATTCTCATTATTGCCGCGGTCCGCCCATTATCGAGTCATACTTAGCCACAACTTATGTTAAGTCGAACTTCGATTATCTATAGGCATTTATCCCAAACTCATTCAAGCTCATAGACCGAGCAGTATTTCATATAAAAAGAAGGCGCTTGAGTATAAACGAACCATAACAGAAAATTGGTATGACATCACCTTTACATTGCTAAGTATATGTCAATCTTATATTCCTGTAATCGTAAATTATTTTTATACATTGTACATACCAGACAGTTCCGTTAAATGTATTCTAATGATTTCGAATTGATTTATAAGCCTCGAGTACTAGTGAGCTTATCAAAAGCTGTGTAAGTGCAGCAATGTTGTATTTTCAATATAACAACTTTAAATATAACTGATCTAACTAATCAAACTATCATTAATTTGTTTACTACTCATTAAATTAACCATCAGACACCTAATTTATCAACATTTCCGGTTATATTTTAAAGAATATTTCGAATTTGCACAGAGTATGATTGCAATTAGTTGTATTTCTAAATTACGCTTCTTACATAATTTTACATAATTGTATTGTATTACATAATTTTAACATTAATTTCCACTGGTTATCTTGTAAACACATACCCACTAATGCATCGCATATGAATTTCTAATTAATCTCAAATAGGGCCTAATTTAGGGTTTGTTTTACCAGACACATGAGTTTGAGAGGCGTCATATTTTATTGTCTGCCGAAAAAAGCTTTCCGACTGGAATGCAATAATGCAAACTTTCTTCTTTATCATCAAAGATAGATATATCGACAATAAGCCCACTATCCATAATATGAACTTTCGGGCTAGATCTCGAGAATTAGAATTCTATCACACTCAACAAGCAACAGAACTTCCAATAAACCCATATAATAGCCACATAATCCATTCATTGTGACAAGTTAAATCACTAAACTAATACAGCATATCATTTAAAAATTCTCTGTATCGTTAATTTAAACAAAGGGACTTATTTCATTTGTTCTTTGTTAAATCATGATTAGGAAGGTTAAGCAGAAGTGAGTAAAATAGTTTTCTAATAAATATAATATGACGAGTTGATTGCGCTGACACGGTTTCGTGCCGCACAGTCGTCACCACGTCAACAAAACTGAATAATTAAACATAAATTTCACTTATAGCACACTGTATTACCAGTCCATAACGATTTAATGTAATTATTAAATTAATTAAATCACATAGGTATATTACACTTTTAGTTACACCCTGTATATAATCACGTTCCTTTATTCGCAGTACCACGTGGTCCTGCGCACTTTCTTGTCGTATGACCGACGGACTTCGCCGGGCACGCCTCGCAGGGAATTATCTGAAAGTAATATCACGATTCTTAAAATTTCGCCGTACATCGCAACTCATTATCAGTCGTCTTTCAATAAGCACCCTTGATATTACAAGTCATTCTAAGAAACGAAAGGATTATGTTGATATCATGCCCATTATCATGCTTAATTTATAATCTATGGACTACACACATGAAGAATAACTACGATTCGTTTGAAATTGGAAACACTGTTAGAAGGTTAGGTAAGAGAATTAACGACAGCCAATAGTAACAACAAACAGTACCACGATAAGTGCCTAAGGAGCACTATTATCACACATTTTCCCTAACTAAAGTGTTATTGCGTCGTTGACCCGGTGTAACGTAGCTCCTCATACAACGTCTGCAGTGCAATCTATTCACAAGATCTTCAGCGGTCCTAAATCCAAAACGTTCGCGACTAACTTATATTAAATCGGTTTATTATCGAGAGTGTTTTTCCGAATAAGTTTAGACTTTATATGGAATGCTACGTCACACATATCGTTATATCGTCCGTAAATAATATTTAGAGTACCGAAAACTAATATCACATAGATACCCAAATCCATAATTTCATACGAAGACAAGAGTATGAAAGTGAATTAAACCCAAAGGCACACCAAAAAGCGAAGATAGAGGTGAGAGAGAAACATAAAATGTTAGATATTAAACAAATCTGGAAGCGAGCCTAAAAAGTACTGACCTACAAAGCAACTCATGGGTGCAACTTCACGTAAACGTAATCACCTAACAGACCTGCAGAAAGATGTTTTCTATAAAAGGTGATTGTTATATATGTTAGCTAAGTGACCAAGCAAGAGTCAAGATAGTCAATCACTTGTGATTGAAAAAAATGAACTTAACTCACGTGATGCAATGAAAATATATAGATAGAAATAAATAGATATATATTTTTTGATACATACATATACAACAACAGCTCAGTAATAAAAACTTTTTTCCTAAAGTGTGTGTAATTATGTTCTATGTACAGATAGTTTTAATGATGACAGAGTTATTTTTAACTCTTTTTGTAACCAAATAAATGTACATATGTTTGTTGACGAATTTGTTAACCTTCGGAGATTGGAAATGTTCATTTGAATCGTTTTTTATCGCAATGCATCACATGATCTAAGTTTTGTCCTCATAAAAAAACTTACATTTATCGTCATTTCTGTCTGTTTCCGTCGAATCTTGACTATTCATGGATACCATTGATATTCTCTTAGAGCGTTCTTGTAGTAAAAGTTCTGAAAAACATGTCATGTTACTAAAACCAACGTAATTTAACCGTCACCAACTAGTTCTACTACTATTGTAGGATATAGGTAATTACTTAATCATTGCTTTGATTAAATATTTGATTTGATTTGTTAAGGTGCTCCGTTGACTATGCAAATGATAAATGATGTATGTAGTAGACAAATAAATATAGATCCTAATCAAATTAGAAATATCTATAAATAAATAAGAATGAAATGCAGGGACCACTTTTTATCGCCTAAAAAGAATATCCACACTGTACCTATCTGTTACAATAAAGTTATTCGTCATATTTCCGGTATAAAAGATAAATGAGTACATAAATTATTATGTTTTACACTCATATCTACACGCAAGAGTTGCCTGTGACATGCTTGCCACGGACACACGACAAAGACAAGTGCACGTAGACTAAGAAAATACGTATATCTACACTGACGCCAATATCAATGTATAATAAAATTTAATAATAATAATAATAATATTTTATTGCCAGAAAAAACATTACATTTTATATTATTAAAACTTATGGTCGTAGCTTATTACAATTTTTGTGCAGCTAAGTCTGCCGAGCTAGGTGTGACCCTGTGTTACGGCATACATCGCCCACC
>DWDX01000144.1:0-36100 GCA_018245675.1 Agara michaeli | reverse complement strand
GAATAGTGACGAATGTAGAAGTACATCAGGTCTGTAAGAACACAGATATTTGGCACTCGGTCCTCTCTGCCTACCCCATTAACGACGTGGCATGACAGTACAATGCCCATTAGGGATTTCATGGTTTTGTTACTAATAAAGATGTATGCACTTAGTTCGCGTTGCAGCAACGAGACAGTGTGTGTACAATTAACCGAGTTACTGGACCTAGCTGACCGTGTTCTTCGATATAGCTGGTAGAACCTTATGTTACTGGTACTAGGTTAAATCTAGTTCAGCGTAACTGTTACCACTGCGTATCTCTATTACAAAGATAAAAAGCACGTTTGTATATTGAGATTTAAATAGAATGCGATATTCACAGCTCGAACGGGTAGATGTGTAAGAATATGTTCCAACGTATTTAGAGAAGCACCGTTCAGCGCACGCTATACAAAATATTGAAATCTGATTTACATATAAGTAACTAACTATTGTGTATTTAAATTTATATAACACGGTTATTGCAGTAGTACGCGAAGGACATTGAAATAAACAAGATATATATATTGAATACGGAGAACGAATGTACCTTCCTATATTGTATTCATTGTAGTTTTGTGAAGGTATAAAAACAAATGCGAGCAACACACAAGTAATTCGTTTCCTATCCGTCCAGAGCAGTGTCAACACGCACCACGATTGCCCAACCGTCTGGCACGCAACCGTTTGTAATAAACATTGTAAAAACTATCCATTTCCATTATAATATAAATTTGTCTCGGCTAACAGTCCGTTTTGGCCTTGTATATATTTTTCGCAAATGCCCGCATTGATAGCGATTGCGGTCATTGGCCCGTGTGATCTGGCGCAATTGTGCTGTAAAAAAATCTTAGTTACGAGAGTCTGGATTGCGAGCAAAACGTGACAAGTACGTGACGGCTTTCAAAAAACAATAATTTGGTGGTCGCGCGGCGAGCAATAATTGTCGTGATTTAGTGCCGCGCGCCGCTATTGTGGTCCATTGGAGAAACAACTCGAGCTACAGACAAAGCGTAAATTTGATTGTTTTATTTCTTATTAATTTCTATAGACTAATCGTATAATACTATCTGAAGTAAATCACTCTAACAATCATATTCCTATAGTCATTTTAGAAGTTAGTTGCAGAGGTCCATGAACGCCAGTAGCTACTTTGACTACTGCCTGCTAGTTTGGTGTTATCTTCATGTGAAAAATTCTTATTGGAATGTCTCTCTAGTATATTCGTGGACCAGGCAACATTCTTCGAACCGAAACACTGTTTATTTTAATAACAATAGTTTGCCTGTACAAATATGGAGGTTTAGCGGGGATATTGCCGCGAGGAACTGTACGTATGTTCCGGCTACCAAAAAAAAAAAAATGGAAAAATCCAAGGGCCGGCGTTCTACATGCGGATAGGTTTAACAAATTCTAAGACTTCAATTTCAGTTTTGTATGTCGCTGAGTGTTCTGTTGATATCTGAAATAAGTCGTAATGGTTGCCTCTAAAATTTAGTTTCATGATAAAATATTTGAACATAATGTATATGACGTCATAGCTTTCCTAGTACTATTTTTAGATACTGTGTAATAAAAAAAGCTGAATATATTGGCGGAAACTTGAATGTTTTCAATTCAAATTTGCCGAAATTAGCAACCGGTCGTAATAAAGGGCGTTACAGGGCGGAAGCCTTTGCCCAGCGGTGGGACACGATATAGGCAATTAAAACATTTTTCAAAAGCAACGAGCTTTTATACAAATCTCACATGCTACAGCGCTATCTAGTGGCGACTTATAGTAATAGTGTAGAAACTCGGATTCGTAGTCTGAATTATAATGAGGTTAGAATTTAAAATTACATGAAAATTTAAATGCCGGTACCGTTACTAATTTATGATCTGTGAAACGAGCAAAATTTTTACCACCGACTCACTGATACAACTGTGCTGTGCAAATTTGTTACTGTATACGCTTAGCGTGTTTCGTATTCAATATATTAAGGTCGACCACGTCTCGACGAAAGGAGTACAGATCGCCCTCCTACCAGGTGGTCTGATGACCTGACGAAGACAGTGGGATACCACTGGATTCTGAAGGCTCATGACCGGACGGAGCGGCGCCGATTAGGGGAGGCCTATGTCCAGCAGTGGACATGCAAAGGCTGATGGATGGATGGATGGATATTAAGGTCTAGGTATTAAACATGGTGTGAAGCGACCGGAATATCAATAAAGATATCAATATTTTCATCTAAAACAATTTTTTTGTAGCGCGAAGCAGTCGTTATTAAAATTGTATGTGTTTCGGTCTCAAGGACGTGGACACCGGGCGACGTATGTTAGAGGTCATCATCTCAGTCCTCAAGATTAGCCATGCATCTGTGACGAACCTCTGATATCACGGATACTAAATAATATTAAGTAAGGGACTCTCACTTTTTGCGATGATGTTCGAGAGGTTGGCAAATTGCTAGAATCGCTTCAAAAACGGGTCCAGGCTCAGTATCAAAGAGAATATTCCTTACATATTCTATCAACTCTTTCTAGACACACATTAACTATCTTTATTTCATATAAGCTTTACCATCTTTAATGTTAATCTTTATTTTACCCACATCTGTATATAATATGTACTACATAATCATTCCGTTGGTCCAGTGAATAGTAAACCTAATCCGAGGGTTGTGGGTTTGATTACCACTAGGACAAATATTTGTGATGCAACGAATGTGAGTATAAAACTATCTTTAAACGCATATACTTAAAAGTAAATACTTGTATTGTTTCTCAGATTTAGATTTTGGCTATATGTAGATAATAAAAACCGTATATTAATTACCAAAACAAAAATTGTATAATCAAAGCATAATGGAATTAGGAATACATGTATGTATTATTATTGTATGTATGTAAACTTGAACTAAGCCATCTCACATGCACTCAACACGAGCGCACAACGCGCGCTGCATGTAAATGCACTTGACCGGCCGCTCATCGGTCGCTAGTAAAAATTTAAACATCTTTCTAACGGATTCGACACTTGGCCTTAATGCTTTTAATGTCTTCGCGAGCAAAATGTACGCTTGCTCTTGAGATAACAACTTGTATTGTAGAGGAGTCCACTTTAAAACTTTAATTCATTATGAAACTTCAACCTTCTTTATTTACCTTTACCCCTAGTACAATTGAGGTGTATCGACAACTTAATCTACTATCACAATTTCTGAAAGACAGCTGTGATTTATACTCGGATACAAAACGAATGTTCGCTCTCATCATAAAAAGATTTGTCCTATATGGGCGGAAATTGAACCCATAATTACCGATGCGGTGATGAGGATCGCTCACCACTAAGAAGACACTTCGTCTTTTCTTTAACATGAGATCCACATATTATCTGAATTCTATGACAACGATTCCGCTACTAAAAGACAAACAATACAACACAACACGATGCCTTCAATGAAAACTAAGAAAAACCAAATCTGTTGTATATTATATATCAATATATACTTCAGCTTACAAACATTGATAGCTTAATGATTCACCCTCCCACTCCTGATGTTTGCGTTTCAAATCCTGCCGCATCGCTGACTATACAAAATTATGCATTATTAATATTAAATACCACTGATAGAATTTTCCACCATGATTTACATGAAGAAAACAGAAATTATTTTATCAAAGAGTGAAGTCTGCAAACATGGACTGGGCCATGGTGGCGAACTATGCCCCTAAAACCTTCTCACTGTGAGAGGAGATGAAAGTTTATTTCTGTTTAAATTTGGTTGCAGCTATCGAGTGCCTACTCACCATGCAGGTGACCTGCATTTGTCCCCTGTTGGAATGGTAAACAGGAAGTACTTTACTCGCAGCCTGTTCTGAAGTCGTATCTTATTCATTACGAGGCTATAATTCCAGATGAAATAGATTGTAATAGGCCGTACAACTGTAGAGAAATGAGGACATTCTCGCCCAAGGCGGAACTGAAACCTAAAGGTACATTACTTGACACTTAACACAATAGATATTGGCAAGTAGTGCTGCCAACATAAAAAATCGGTTAAGTTGAGAGGTTAAGATTTTTTACTGACAAGAACCAAAATAAACTTAAAAATAAAATTTATAATGTCAACAAAGATATTATTTTGTTTTATAAAAAGATATTTTATTTAATATAACTTGTAAAACTTAATAAATATAATATTTTTTAATTTTAAATTTTTTATAATAGAAATATTTTTTTTTACTTGCAAATATTTTAATATTACCACAATTTTAATATTAGTACAAATATTTTTTCTTATAAATTTTTCAAATCGAAATCGTACACAAATATTTCAAATCCTTTAAAATTAAAGATAACAATAACGAGCTACTTTTGAAGGAAACTATCTATAATTTCAAGCATCCACTTTTAATTCAATCCGTTTTATATGTGTACCACTGAACAGCTATCCCTTCGGTACACTATCAGACACTGAGAATACGAGTAGTATTCGAGTAGTTCTCTAGATCCAATCGCAATAAAAGTACAAGGCTGTTTACGGTCTTTCAAAAATAGCACTAGCCTTGGGGCAGGTTAAAAACTGGAGGCTCTAGTAGAAATAAGCAGACATCAGTCCATTGTCGTGAATCAGTACCGTGAAAATCGAAAACCAGATCGCGCTTAGACAACTTCCGAACGTATTGCCACAGGTCAAGGTTGCATTTCGAACGCGCGCCCGCACAGTTACGATCTACCGACACTGCGTTACGCCGTACGCCACTGACACACTTCCGTGTGTACCGTTAGCCGGCCCTGTTCCGTTCGCCCGTCTCTTTCACTCTCGTCGGCGTTCGTCCGAGCGGACTCGCCGTCTCGCTCGTTGGAGACAAATTTTTGATGCGGGCGCCGTGTGGGTCGTCCCAAATATTAAATTCGTGATACGTTTTTTTTTTAAGAATCCGCCTCGGTGGGGGCCAGGCATGTCGGTCAGTATGTCACGTGGTTTATCGTGGTTGATGCTTTATGGTAATGAAGTGGGAGCGATATGTCGACGGGATCCCGAGTGGTTCAGCAGATTAGCCTTATTGCGTGAATAATAAACATCCTGAAGAGCGGTCAGGTGATTTTTCATGGAACCCGTTAACTACAGGGCGCTGTCAAATTATTAATTATTTATTTTTGTTAACTTTTGTATCTTATCTAATTTTACCATATCGACTTTCACATGTTTACCATAAGATAATATTGGAGCATAAATTTAAATAATTGGAATGAGTTTCGTAGGATTCAAAGATGCGTGTCGTTCAGTACATTGTAAAGCATCGTGACTCTTACTGATTCTTACTACGATCGTGATTCTTACTACGAGAGCATTTTGCATTCTCCTCTATCTTATTCCAGTTGGCCGAGGCACGAACATGTATAACTATTTATTTACAAAATTAATTTACTAATAATTGTGATAATAGCAATTTAAGTTTAATAAAAAAAACCTCAGTCGTTCACAGCGTCAATAGTGTAGAGTAAAGTTTGGTTGTAATATCTCTACGAAATTTTTTCTTAGCTGTAACTGTAAAGTTACGTTTTTATTTTGATATATTCACAAAAACCTACAACAGAACGCGCAGCGAGCGGCTCGCCGCGCCACTATGGAATTTAATAAATATGAATTTAAAAATAATAAAAAAAAAACAGTTATCACTTGCCTCATTATTCCAATTAAGAACCAGAAATTAAGCACAGAACGACGAAAACCACCGTTAAAACAATTCGCAGATGTTCACCGCGCCGAAAGATATTTCAAACTGCCGGAATAGATAGATGGAAAGAATAAAAGAAAACGTTTATTGCGCCGTAGGTACATAAAAGGTTTTTTTTTCATATTTTCGTTTTGCATTCGAAATACAGTTTATGATATTTGAAGGTAAACGGTGCAGTCGGCTCCTGTGATCCTAATTGCCCAATATAAACATTGTCGGATTGTGGACGCCTGGATACCGTTAGTTAGTAAAGCGGGTTTTGGGTAGCTCCGCCCGTAGGTACGCAGGCTGGACCGTTGTGTAGGCCGTGCGTAGGGAAATGTAATATTTAATCATGTTAGGATCAGTAATATATAACGACTTCATGACGGTAGAGCGCCGAGAGAACTTAGGGCCGTAGCTGCTAGAAAACATTGGGCTCCCTACCTTCGTGGGGAAGGACTGTGTATGTGCTCAATAAAGTATGTATGTAATGAGTAGTGTTATATTTTTCAAATGGGTCATGTATGTAATTTTTTTTTTAAATTTATTAAGAGACTGTCGCTGAGCGACCATACCGTCCCGTAAAAAACGATGTATGTAAATATTATGTACTTTTATGTATAAATTTGGTTAGATTACGAAGATGTATTGATTTAAGTTTTATCAGTTTCACCAGGAAATTTTTCAATCACCAAGAATGATTTGGCAATCCCGCGGGGGCGACGGCGAATTATTGGCATTGCGAGGCTACGTCCCCTACCTTTAGTTGACTACCTTTGGTACTAATTAGTATGAAAGTGTACTGAAAACAGTAGAATACATAGTATTTAACTAAACCAAACCGAACCAAGTAAGTAGTGGGAGAGATATTTTATTTAACAAACGTATGTATTTCCATTACAAGTGCGAGCTAATTGCATCGTCTTCCGTGTGTACAATGCCCCTCCGCTAGGGTTGTCAACGGCACTCTTTCGTTTCTAGATTATATTCTATTAATTTTGTTAACTAATTTCTCATTACCGTGAAAACATAAAGAAAATCTTTTAATAGTTTCATTGTTTTACGAGATAGTTAAGAAGTAGCTTGCTTACTAAATTCAGCTATTGAGATGTCCTGCAATGGGCACCAGAGCAGACCTGTATCTGTCAAAGGATTAAATATAAACAGAATACGTTCGAATATTTTGACGTAAATAAACAGACAGGCAAACAGAGTTGTTTCTGCATTTACAACTTTAATCCATTTTATATATAAGTAAGTACAATGATAAAAGTGAATGCGATTTCTTTCTAAGAGTATATAATAGTATATTAGGATGCCTTCACACGCTTTTGCTATCTGATTCCAAGTAAAATTTATTTCACGAATCACAGTTTGTGGCAGCCCTGGCCAGTGCACGTTCTATGCAAATGGGAGCTTACAGCTTTATTTCCATGTTGGCCGGCCTTGTAAAGAAATGCATTTGCATTACAATATTGTTACCAATATAGTTGTAACAATACAATTGTCGTTATAGAAGGATTGGACGTTAAATAATGGTTCGTAAAACGGTTTGTTTTAACAAATTCCTTGCGACGCGAGATAAATGTTAGATTTTTGTTATAAATAACATAAACATATTGTGACAAATCACAAACCGGCATCTGATACACAACCAGATAAAGCCTACGATATTGGGGTGATACACAATTACAGTTTTATATTCATGTGAAAAAGGATATTACCTAGACGAAGAGTATGAACTGTCGCAGTATAATTGTAGCCCTGCAGACATAGGCATATAGGGATCCAAGGAAATTAATTTGAATTTCAATCCAATAATTGAAGGGCTTATTTTGAAGGGCTCAGCTCTAGATCTCGTTCCAGTGAGAAGAACTCTAGCAGTGGTTTGTAGCCATAATTAATGGGTGGTCGGTAATATATAACGCACATGATATACATTTATTCTGAATGATTTATGTATGATATTTCCATTGCGGTCTAAGTAATATCCGCGTTAAATAATTTGAACATGTTTACGAGCAATAAACGTCTGCCTCCAACGAGTAACATAAAATAATTAGACAACCCGCGCGTAATTACACGACTTTGCACTTCAAGTGATCGCCCACAAAAAAAACACTAAACATAACAATTATCACAACGTTATCTCATGAAAAGTTCACAACTGAATCAGGTATGAAAAAACAAAAAGCGTCGGGTACATCGAACGATACGGGTTCGAATCCTCGCGGAGAACAACGCTCGTCGCGGTCAACGCACCCTCTTTTTTGATGGGATAGCCCGGGAACCTTAACGGGACCGCGGGTCAGCGGCCGGGGGTACCTGTGACGTAGTGGCCTTGAGGAATGACCGAATGGTGTACGAGTTATTGGATTACGTGTGTCGCGTTGTGCGTGTGGTCTCGACTCGGGCGTTTATTGGAATGATTAAATGGAGATCTGAGATACCAATATTGTGATCTCACTTAATGAAGAGACTTTTCAAGTAAACTATTTGGACTCATATTTGTATGTAGGCAGTGTGTTGATTTTATACAAATGCCCTGTAATAACTTACATAATTGAACAAAGTCATATAGATTTTTTAAAATTGGTATCGATTGCCTCGCCTGGGTAAGAGTCATTATTGAACCACACACCACAGAGCCTTATGTGTAAAGTTTACCTGCGAAGTGAAATTTTTTACCCTTTCTTCCCTAATTATTTTGAATTAAATATACATTACTTTTATCACAACATAAGCATATAAACACAGTAATAGTATACGTATTTTATATATATGACTTTTGCTAGGTACAAAAGAAACGAAGTCTATTTTAAGTTTTTGTCTCAAAATTTATTTCTGTAAAGGCCAGCTCAAAGTTGTCAGAATGTTCAGGACAAATTTACTTTTTATTTCTTTAATATATTCTATTACTGTTTTATATAAGAAAGCAACAAAAAAGCGGACAGCGCTCTCAGGCCGCTTCCGTCCATGAATATCCGTAATCAACTTAAGATGGTCACCGCTAGTACAAACGTGGACCGCCATCCACGCCCCTCACACCGAAACACAAACTGTTTCAACAACATCCACTTCATGGTCGAAATAGGAGTAGCCGGGGTACTTCCCGGTCAAACCATCTTTTATTATCTACTATATGTATTATATATAAAACAATAAGGTTTAAATAACGAGTATTATACGTGTTGTTGTTAAGGAGAAATTGCAATCGCATGATATAAAGTATATTCATTTCTGCAGCTTGTGTCTAGTAGCCGCGGCGGCGCGTGTCCGTGTACTGAATTTATTATTGAATTGTACGAGTTGCGTGCCATAAACAAGGATAATTAGCCAATTTAAATAGTGAATCGCTTTTAAGGGACGTGTTATTTATAAAAATAACTATTAAAGTAAAGCAAATAATAATTGCTCCGTAATGGCGTCGTATCACTGAATACGGTTCTTCTGTTAGTTAATGTAAAAGAAAACTTGTGGTATTTTTTTAGCAAGCTTTAAGTCCGCCCTATTTAATATAGAATGACGTCACTGAGCTAATTATGCATTGTCACCCAAACCAAACGTGTATGTAAAATTTCAACTTAATCGGTTGGGGTAATCTGATTTAAATTTTACTTGCAAGGATTTGACCCCCATACTAACCACCTTACAAGGCAAGTACGTGTTAGAGTTTCAGTCGCTTATATAAAAATAATGCATCCTGTGTTAAAATATGTTTTCAGAGTCTTGTTCTTTACTAATCTTTTCAAATTTAAGAGAAAATAAAAATAGATGAAAGAAACAGACGGTAAGAGAATTCACACTCAATTTTCAAAATAGTATTGATCTAGGCTTAGTTAGTTTAATTTAAAATCGTATTAAATTTAATAAAGAAAATTACAGGTAGTTTAAAACAGGGGTACGACTTTATCAATATTAATAATTAGTTTTGGAAAAGCGTGGTCGACGATGCTCTAACCATTTATTTATATCAGAAATGCCCTTTACTACGATGAAGCTAAAATGTAGAGACAATAAAAATTAATCATGCTGTTATGTGCTTGATAAAAGTATGATAAAACTGGTAGTATCATTGCTGTATCTATTTGTGGACAGGTTATTATGAATCAATAATAGGGATATTGTAAGTAATTAAGAAATAAAAGACGGTCCTATTTGCACTTTTTGTAATAACGACATTTATTTTTATTTCCCGCGAACAGGCCGCAGGCACAACTTCCTGCTGCCGCCCATGGACATTTGAAACCGACCTCTAATAGGATTATAGGAATGAAACTGTTGGTGTGAGTTTAACCAGTAATACGCGTTAATGGTAATTATTATTATTACTAATAAGTACTGGACGAATAGGACTGCAAGTAGATTTTAGTCCAGCAAGTAAATGGTACATGTTAGTATAAATGCAGTTAGTTATAGTTGTGTGCCCTATTAGAGGTTTGTTACAGATGCATTGGTATCCTTGAGGCTTAAGGCGGTTGCTGTCGGTATACACGTGAAGTATTATAGGATATACATTACGGAACAAACAACAAGTCACAGTATGGTGATTTAATAACATAACGCCGATTTTTTTGAATAGAACACCGTAAGTTATTTGCAACTAAATACGTTATATTATTTTGTCAATGTGTAAAATTAGTATAATTTCTTATTACTAAAAATATAGAAAGTGCTATCAAATATCTGTGGAAGTGACAAATTTAGCCGCAGCGCGCGCTTAACCTATCGATAACAATTATTTACTACTACCGTAACAATGTTCGTAGTTAGCGTGTCAATGTAAAATAGACTCTATCACTGGAGCTTTGAGTGTATAATAGTTTAAATGCAAATAAATAATCGACCTTAAACTACGTGTGTCGCGTATCGCGATGCGAATGTGACGTAGCGACACTCCCACGACGTACAGGCTGCTTGGAATTGTATGTAGACGTTCGTTAAAAACGACGGGGGAACTAATAAAGCTTACAGTAAAGTATTCAAGAATAAAGCGCTTATACAGATAAATTAAATTTTAACTCAGGCTGTACAAATCTTATTGGAGATAAAAGTTTTCGCATGTTATTACAATATGTTCTCTATCTTCTTTTGTATTTCACGACGCATCAACCTCAATTTAACCTAAAACAATGTCCAAAATATGCAAACAATTAATAAAACTTTATTTCAGATGCGCATGACTCTCTTTCAGATGTAGGATTCAGGATACTTACGTTGCGTAACAGACATGCAACAGCTCAGATATAAAAATATCATATATTCTATATGGATTTATTTACATAATATGTACATCGCATGCGAGATTGTGTTCTAGTTGGTTAGTCGTAAAAACTATTGTGTATTCCGTGTGTGTCATTACATGTTGGACACGACGCCAACTTGTAGATACGAATCAACCTTAATACCTTTACCTATATCATGTTTGAATTCATAACGAACATGCGGAAACTGTCTCCAAATACGAAATATAAATTGACACTTATAATCATCCATCCGACGTCTGGCCGTGTTCGACTTACTAAGTGTACGCCGTGGTTTCCAATTCGCAAGAGCTAACGAATATTTCAAGCATGACACGCTGAATTAAAGACACACTGTATACAGTGCGGTCAAGCACCCGAAACAATCGCCTTATTCATTGCGCCTCCGTTTGGGTATTAACTTCGCCGCAGGTGCGTTCGCAGTAAGTTTGCTTCCACCGAGTATTTGCTGAAATAAAGTGCCTTAATTTTTTTTATATCCTATTAGAGAAAATACATGCAATCCATTGCAGCCAAACACGAACTTGATTAATAACTAGGCTCATGTTGCTTCGTAAAATACGTATATGGAATAAAGAAATATTTCAGTGTCAATGGTAGTTTTTAAATTTATTTATCTAAACAAGTACGTAACATTTGACCACAATCTGCCAAACGGTTATACTGTTTGTCGGCAGCAGCTCTACCAACTCTACAATTGTTCCTGTATTTTTTAACTACTAATAGTACCAATTAAACATGCGTTTTACAATAAACCAGAAACTTGACTAGGTGCACAAGCATAAGTAGTGCGTAAACAAAGCACTTATATCTCCAGAAATATGTAGAATGAAGTAGCCCTGACATTGGAACATGTCACAATCAATCGGTAGAGTTACGCAACATCGGCGTGGTCCGCTCTTAGTAGAGTGAATACAAGTGATAGAATTTCAAAAGCGTTTCCGTACTTCGAAGGACAGGGTGGGCCGTACGTTGGCATTGTCATCATTAGGTAACTGTAGTTAATGACGGTTTTTTTAAACTTTAGATTAACCGGTTATCTTTATTATTTTCCCGTGAAGAAACTCCAGTTTCTGTCAGTTGCTTGCAAGGGTCATTTTAATGAGTTGGATTGTAACGTACATCGCTATTTAAGTTTTTTCTATATCTTTTGACTAAAATAATTAAATATCAAAGATCTGTCTGTAATTTTTACTGACGTAAGATAAAAGGTTGATAAATATTGAGATTTTGTAAGGTACAAAGTCTGTTGACGTGCAGCGGTAGGTCAAACACCTGAAAGCGAAGCCCCAATTAGTCCACGTTTGGGTATAAAGACAACCGCAGGTGTTAGCGGCTAAGGTCAGGCGATTCAGGCGATAGAGGCGTTGGTAAAAGTGAGTGTTGCCATTTGCCTCATTTACCTCTGTTTGTTAAAGAACAATAACTGTAATATTCCTTTAACTCACATAGACCCATGCTTAAGTTATTTTTTATGTAAATAAATATGTAGATATTCTGAAATTATCGTTTCTGTTTCTTTAACGCTAACAGTATTAAGAATTCAACAAAGTTTTCATTCTGCAATAAAATATTACTACAAATAATGGTAATGAAATGAAAACATTAAAATACTTAATCATTTGGCTCTGTGTATAGGGTCATTACATAAATTAGGTTACGTACTAAACATGTAATTATATGCAGTTTGTATTTTATTTCTTTTGTCTTTTCTATTCTTCTTCTTTCATATTTTCATCTTTATATTTTGAGTGATCCAGAAGTATGTGATAAAGATCTTGTCGAATGTTTTTGTCATATGAAAAGCTACCATTTGATGGCAATCTTGCTTGATTGAAAGCGCAGATTAATTGAATAATGGACCTGGTTTGAATAAAAAAAGAGTTTTAACTTTGCTAGCCTTGTTTTCGGATTATTATTGTTATCTACACTTTTACGATTAAAATAAAAATAGAAGTGCTAATAGAGTAACAGTAGGTACAACGCAGCACGAGTATGTTCTCGAGTAAGGGATACGTTTACTCGTAGTAAAAAAATCGACATGAATATTTGAAATGTAACATTACTTTTACTTGCCAAATAGAAAGGTCACCAACTCTACACGAGAACAAAGGAAACCTTGTAACAATGCCATAAAGCCTATATTCGTATGAGAGTATATTCACTTATCACCCAATTGACAACTTTTACATTTCGCACAAAGACGCTAATACAGTTTTCTAATGCTCATTTTTCAAACACCTTTTGGGCAAATATTTTTGTACGTTTATCGTCTGAAACGAAAGTAGTTTTTTTATATCTTATTTACGTATTACGTATATTAGATAACAATTAAGAATGAACAAATATTTTATTAATTTATTTATATCTAGCTATAAATCTAGCATTTGAATACAAAAGGCGAACATGTTGCCCATTGGAAATCTCTTCTAAAGAAGCGAAGATGATGATGAGATAAAATTAGTGTGAGAGATTGATAGGTACAATACCGATCTATAAAAACAAAATCACGAGTCACTGCAAATCAGATAAATACCACCGTGTAAAAACATTCAAAACATAAGTACCAAACTGCTGTATTGTAACCATCACTAATTCTTTTCGCCCGCATTAGCAGCAACATCAGAGAATTAACTTTACCACGTATTTATAGGACTATGCTCTTCGACAAATTACTACTTTGAATAACGAATTATGTCTCAATTACAACGCGTTCACAACTTCATTACCAGTCAACGTCTTAATTGATTTTGTGCGCCGTTACGAACTCTGTACTTATATCTAATGCACTTATTCAGTAGAAAAGACATCAACGCGTTACTGACCTACTGAGTTATGCTTTGGTGTGCACGGTCTTGTTTAGTAATTACACGTATGTTGTTAAACGCTCTGTGGAAGCATACTTACTTGTGTGGGTCTCTCTGTGTGTGAGTGTCTCTCTGTGTGTGTGTGTGTGTGTTTGTACGTGAACTATTTTTTTGTTACTTATTAATTTGCACCTTAGATGTTAAGTAAGTACGGAACACTTTTTAGTGAAGTTATAATAAAAAGTGTATTAAGTATTACTATTGTAAAATGTATAAGTAGATCTTTGATAATTTATTGCATTGCTACCAAGACTTTACCCTATTATGGTGGATATAACAAGCGTTTTCAACAACTCTTTTAATATAGAAACCAAACCATTTTTCTTTTTATCCACTGTTTATTCTTGTTTACTTCAGTGTGTTCACTTTTTATCGTATATTTAATAAATGTGGTTTTATTTGACATTATTACATGTCAACTTCTCCCATAAGGACATTATTAATTACTAATGTAAAGTAACAGTGTCAATGATACTATTATTATTTGCTACATTTATTCAATTATTAGTAAATTAATTTGTATTTGAAAATGTATAAATCAATATAATATTGTTAACTTTATAAAATTTTGTTTTATATCGTAATATCCAAACTACATACAATTATTGTTTATGACTAAAGATTTAAATGGATACCTTCCTGAAAAACTACCTTCGCCTGTTCTACTTTTAATATCTGATTATAAATTAATCTGAATTCGGAAAACGGCGTACCAAAAATAAAGGAATGGATATTAATATCGGCATTCTGTATTAGTACTCATCAACTCATTACCTACAGCCGTTACGAGAATCATTAAGATATCTCCTCTAACTGACCCACTGAGATATGATAAATTCGTTCAATTACGAGGCTATAAATTAAGTTTAGGAAAAAAATTGCTTTGTGTACGTTTTATTGGATGTAATATTTTATACGGAAAGAGGCTGTAATCTGTCCGATCGTCATTCGGTGTCAGGTTTCAGAAATAGTTAATGGTCAATAGTGATAGTGAAAAATTAAGCTAAGAATTCTTTTATGAAAATTTGAATACTATAATTCTTAAATAAATATATGACGTAATTCAGCTTTTATTAACATGACTGACCTTATAATAAGAGGGGACAATTAAGGTATTATGAGGTGTAAGTAAAAGACATATTTGAACATAGACAACTTTCTGCTACTTCTCTTATTCCTGTTTTTCGTTCTCCTTCCTCTTAGATCACAAATCTGTACATTTTACAGGTTTCAACATATCCTTTCAGAGTTTGTAACAGTTGCGGAAACCACTTATGGAAGCAGTAGTAAAAAGCTTTGAGAGCAGTATATTAAATTTTATACTCCCACGTCAGTTCTAATGCTGCAAAGTACCTCTTACTTTAGAAAAACCCTGTAAGGGTGAAGGAAAACATCGTAAGCAAACTTGCATACCTTATAGTGTTATAATGATTATTATCTTTTACTTTCCCCATTCCTTAATGACAATTGCCATTAAACCTCGGCATTAAATCTTCTAATTAGAGACACGTATTCTATACTAAAATAACAATAATAATAAAACAACTGAAAAAAAAATGTCGTACCAAATACTCGTAAATCCTCAAAATGACCCGCGAACACTGAAAGGCTTAACGACGTGTTAACTGACAATAAGAACCGCGACCAAGTGTTTAACCTACCTTTGGGCACTATTACGGACTTTCATGAAAATTTGCCGCAAGCGGTTAGGTGCAAACCGTAATAAGTTTTTTCTTACTCTGAATCGTTTTTAAAATATCACCAATTGAGAACGCAGTAGAATGTTCGTTGGTCTGTCTTTTACCCACAGAGGCAGTTTTTAACAGACTTCAAAAAAAAGGAGGAGGTTCTCAATTCATCTGTGTTTTTTTTTAAGCATAAAAAGGACTAATATAGTAACATCAATACTTTTAAAATAGTCAAAAAGCAGTTTGAAGGAACCCTTGGAGTGTAGGTTTCTTCACGATGTTTAACTTCACCGTTTTACTAAATTGATACACACATAACTTCGTATCATATGATAAGTAGCTAAAATCTACGAGTGTAATCAGTAGTCAAATTCAATAATATGCCTTTATTTTTAAGAAGTTTTATATATCCTGGGAATTTCGGAAAAATTGGTATCTATGCCATGCTTGAGCATAAGTAGTGCCAAATAGGTAGTGTATGTAATCAAATATTACCTACAGTTTTAAAAGATTAATGACCTCGCGGGTAGCGTGTGACGTAACAGGCATATCTTAACTGCGCTATCAATCTATCTTTATTGCCTACTCCGAGCTCGCTTACACGTCAGATAGGCTCGAACCAGGCTATCTCTATTCACCTTATCTATCTGTCCTCAGATAAAGATAGTTTCAATAACATATACAGTTATTAGCTATTAAGTATAGTATGATTTGCGTGTTCCTAAATAAATATTTAGTACATGTTTTCATAAAATATAAATTTTGAAGAAAAATATTTTTCTAATATGAAATTCCATTTAATTTATTTATGACAAATTCACGTTGTTGTCTCCTTTTTTATTTTTTTATATCCCAACGTTGGGTACGGGTCTCTCCGGTAGTTACAGGAGGCTTGAAATATATAATAATATAAAAGTGTAATGTTCAGCGTAGTCTATCAAAACATTTATGATACTGTTAAAATATGACAGTGTACCGTTGTCTATAAGCGTATCAGTAGTATCTTAACAACTCTATCGCTCAATCTTTATTGCTTGCGAACCTCGCGTAAGACAGTCGAGCTCTACAAACTCTAATGCTACAGTTTATCCTATGTAATAAATGGGAATAGCAATACATGTGTGTATGTTACATTATGACTCAACATTTTCTTCACATTTCATCTTTGTTTATACAAATAATACAAGTATAACAAGAGAAGAAATCAAGTTCGTTTCCGTCCAATAACATAATAGGTGTGCAGCTTAGAATATCTTCCCTCCAGAAAAACACAAATAACATACTACATATTTACTAAATAGGCGCAATTCGTCTCTTGATGTGTCTGCTTCCAACACAACGCACAGAAGACTGGAAAGTTAATGATCTGGCAGGTGAACCCCTAATATAACGTTATATCACACAAATCATTCACAATTAAATGAAGATTATTATTATTATTATTGTTATTATTACTTAATAATTGTAAAAGCCGTAGCAATTGAATCTTTTTCTACAACATTTCATCAAAATTATCCCATGTCGAATTCTAATAGCATGGGAAAATTTTATGTTGAATATTTGAACATAAATTTTTGAACGCACATAACGTAGAGACCACACAAATCAGAGCCGTACAATTAAGCCGTCCGTAAAGCCATCGTTTAACGGTATTGTGGCGAATCGGCGGCTAGCTCATTATGCCGCCTGACCGTTACGCCCAATGATACCGGCCTGTCAAAATATCACGGGCTTAGGCCGTGTTCACACGTACACACTTGTTTCTAATTTGATTGTGCGGCATTTAGACATTCAACTGTAAATCTAATATGACTACTGTGCGATTTTTTTATATTACTATTGATTGTTGTTATAAAAAAATATGTAGAGGAAGACATGGTATTATTAAGCTATATCATAATAAAAAAGTAATATTGAACATAATAATACCTTTCAATATGAAATTAAAAGCTTTGCGGTAAGCTTATAAAGATATTGCTAATTTCTAACAAGCTTCTCATTACTTATTACATGTATAATAACGATGTATTAGTACATATGTGGTATTTGAACGAAGCCTTATGGCTCGTGATAGTAGCCTGTCAAAATATGAGCTTGAAAAGTGCAAAAAATGTTCGTAACAAGACTGATTGTTGTTACAGTTGGAACGACGCGGCCTGCTTCGGACGATGAAGATAAATGTTTAGAGTGTTTTTGTTTTGTGATGCCATTAGGTGAGGATCGTCGCTGCGATAACTCACTGCTTTTTAGATTGCGACGATTATATGAGGAAAAATTTTGAAATTGTTATTAAAATGTTGATGGATTCGACGGGACTTTTTGTTTTAATAAATCCCGTTCAGCAATATTGTTGCCATGACTTAGCGCACCTGAATCGAGGTAAAGTTATCAAATACGATTTTTCAATAATAAAAAGTAAGATATATATATTTGGTTAACATGTAAAATGGAGATTTCTTATTGATCGTGAACAAATAGTAGGCAATTTCCGGGTTATGTCAGATGAGGTTGATAAACGTTATCATTAACGCATGCTAAATCGAGTGATTGGTTACTGGTGTTAAACTCTACCATTATCAAAATTCACACGTCGATTTAAGCATTAATCTAAATCGCGGTTCGTTATCTATATAAAGAAAATTACGAGTTCTATTTAGACGAGTAACGGATATGGATCTTTGTAATTGAGAGTTTGCATTGTTGATGCATTAAAAATATGGTGCAAGTAACAGGCGATGGGGAAATAAATATCTTATGTTCTGTGTTCAGAATGATTAAAGTACTGTAGTTTTGTACGGTTATAAAAAAAAAAGTAACAAAAACGACTTTTTAATAAATACCAAAAGAAAAATACAAAATTTCGGTCTTTGCCTCGTGTTTTAATACGGAGTCTTCTCTTAGAATGAACGATAATATAGTTGTTCATAAAAGCGATTATCATTTCCCGCTTAAGTATGTCCCCTGCATCAAATCACGCCATAAATATTTATTTATGATACCTGTGATTATAATCGGACTGTGATGGATAGATACAAGATACTGAAGCTAACTGATGAGCGGAAAGATATTGAGTTTATGAGTACGATATGTTTTATGGGGATGCCATAAATGTCCTACACCATTAAACCGGCAATTAACAATCACTATGTTCCTTGGAACAACTGCGTTCATTAGAATAACACACAATTAAGAATGAACAAACGATAATGAATGTCCATAAGTCATTTCTACTACTCAATTGTGTCTAAACTTTTATTAAATACGTAAGTTAATATTATAATTAAATTATTATAATAAACATTTTAATTTAATTTTTAATAAATTTGTAATTTAAAAAAAAAACATATATACATAAACCAATTTTACAAATTAATTATCGAGGTTTACTCGTACATACTCGCTTTGAAAATCTCAAAAAGCGATTTGTTACTATCCGTGGCAACCTCTCATTAAGACTGTTAAAGTTGATGAGCGTGCGGGATGAATTTTAAACAGTTGGCAACTGTTCTCGGGTACGGTCAGCAGATACACAGTAGCTTGGGTACCGTTCCAAGAATAAATTTTAATGCTGAAGCTTTTAGCCCCAAATTCACTGACCATATTCTGTCAATGTAGAGACATGAGATTGTAGAGATGGAGAAATGGTAGCAATGTTACACCAGTGTCACGATTTTGTGATGTGCAGTAAACTAAATTGTCACTGCATCCCACATGTATGGAATGTAATATATGTAGTTTAATTTTAACTAGGTTGATGTTATTTTTAATTTATTTTTGTTTTTCGTTTATTTATTTTTCATTATAATTATTATTATTACTATTAATGACATCAATAAAATAAAAATTTTAAACAATACTATAGGGCGATTTTTTGTTTCCTATGTACATATAGTTTAGTAAGTAATAATCTCGTCAATTAGAAATATACTAAGCTAACTCGAAGCGGCACAACATGTCCACGTGCATTTGTTGCAATTCATCTTCATAGAACCTTTTGGCATTTGCATCTGTATCTATTACTAAATAGTTGGAAAAACCAAACATGTGTTAAACATTGATTCCGTAGTATGTTTGGCGACGACATTTCATGATACCCGCAAAATGTAGAGTTGATTCAATTAATTTTTTATTTGTGTAAACGAAAAGAACTTGTTAACCACAACTCACACAACGATGTATTATTGCTACAACGAGGCGGATATAATCCTATTTGAAATCCGTATCCCGAAGTGTTTTGCGCGTGTTGACAAAAATGTCGGCGTGCGTTGTAGGTCTGTACTCGTATGTAGGTTTACGAGCGCCGTATCCATGTCACCTGTCACGTCGCGCGACTCGGTAACTGCTATCGTAAACTTCGACGTACGAACTTGTTAACCCACAACCTTGCTCATGACTTTGAACTGAAATTTTCATTATTCACAGCGGCTCCATAGAATTTCATTAATGTGAACATTTTCAAGTACGCTGCATACTTACTTTTCGATTTGTCAACGCGAGAGGACTTTTGTAAAACATGCAGATAATGTCTTAATCGTGTTTTAATACGCTGACGTGGTAAGATATGGAGTGTTCGATTTTTTCAACAATTACATTCTACAACAATAAGGCTTTTTATTAATGTGTTCCTGTGAATAGTAGTAACATTAATTGTGACATTATTTGCCAGTTTGCTTCGTATGTTTGACGCTCTAAAACCCAAAAAATTTAGTTTAGCTATTGTATATAGTATCTTACAATAAATAAAATAATTTGAATTGAAACTGACTTCATGCGAATTCTTCAAAAATGATGGTAGGCATGCGTTACGATAATAATATACATATAACTCAATATAGAACTTTACACTAAAGAAGATTAGTTTTAGTATACTCAAGTAGCATGTTTGACTGCCTAATTATTTTCTAACTGTCACGGTACTTGTCCTAAATGCTGGAGCCGCAGTCTGCTGCGACAACATTCGGTTAGGGCCATCTCATTGAATGCTACGCAACAATTAATGTTTTATTGTGAAATACGTTATTCATCGTTTGCTGGACTATTATATTAAAATTAATAAATATTTGTTAATACGATTGTTTCATTTACATTGAACTATCTTATGAAAATGTTACGTAGGCATATTTCTAAGGGTTAGATCTAGTTTAACATAAACTTGTTCTATGTTTAAAAGTAGATAAATACACTCTGTTAGTAGATGGGTGTACACGGCGTAGAGGTTACTGAAACTAGGCTTTACACTTTGAACTTAGCTGTTAACATAACAAGGTACCTAATCCAACACCTTCCATCCATCGAGTCATCCGTCCCTGTTGTTGTCGAGTACAATCCGTTTAATTGTAACGATACGTCACACTCAGTCAATACGCATCAAATTGAGTCCGTTACGTATTATAATACGCTAGAATACCGTAATGTAATGTACTCCACGAGAAAATGTCTATGAAATATAAATGTTCTTTATGAAGGAAATTGAAAGTAGTAATAACAGTATTTCAGATTTCTACCTCCTACTCCGGGGGTCTGAGGTTCTAATATTGGCTCGCGTCTCTAACTGTACGTAATTATTAGTCTTTTTAAGATTACCCATCGCTCCCTATAACGGTAAAGGAAATGTTTGCTGCGATACCTGTAGATCAAGGATTTTAATGTAACGTTCCCAAAGATGGAGTCCATCAACTCGCGCATAGCGAGCGTGGTACAATATCTGTATTAACCGTTTTAAGACATTTCACGTGAGCAGTGGAAGGATGAAGTCTTAAATATTATAATGATATAACAATATTAATTGGGACAATTTCTCCCACGGCTATCTGATTTCGAATTAGACAAATAAATACCAGTGTTATGAAAACCGTATAGATGATAGACATACATATATGTATATGAATACCTATAGATATTTTTATTTCATCCAGAATGTCGATATCGAAACTTAGACCTACGTTTCAGCAGTTAGTGGTTCGAGATATTAGATCAAGAGGCCACTCAAATTATGATGTAACATTTTATGATTTGAAGAATGTGTAGAAAGACTCGGCAAAACATAATACTCAAGTAAATGTTCTGTTACACTGGAGACCGGAAGCAGATGTTACAGGCCGCAGTGGGAAATGGGTAAGTCTGACCGATAACTTCTTGTATAAAATAGAAAAGACAAATTTGTGCGCTGACCTTTACGTATTTAAATATGTAAACTCTACATTTTTAAACTCAAGTACAGCTGGCTAGCTCTATGTAGCGGTGGTCCTGCCGAATTCGAACAGGTTTGTTGGTCCCGCTAACGGGACGTTGACCTCAATACGGTTTCGGAACCGCGCCGCCGATCTCAATGCCTCGTAATTGTTTTTCGGTTACACCCTTCTTTTGAGTTTTGTTATTATTTTATGTTTAAATCACCTTTTGTGCTGAACTGCTAACTGGTGAAATGTGGGGGTGTACTACACTCCTCTACCTACCCCTTAGGGGATTACAGGCGTGATGTTACGTACCTTTTGTGCTGACACTAATAATTATCTCAACGTATAATTTCGCATTTATCTGTGTCTATTATAACACCATAACTATGGCTTATTTGAAAATATGACATTTAATAGAGATTTGTTTTTATTTTATATATTACTATAGAAAATATGCATACATATCATCCGTGTTCAGTGCTTATTGCAGCCCACATACATCGGTAAACAATATCATTGAAAAGTAATATATGTACTATTTAATATCAGTCGCATAATATACAATGCTCTCCCCGTTGGCTACAGAAAGTGGATTGCTTAGTAGAAATACATAGTTGTAAAGGTGTTGCGCATAAACCGTGAATTCAGGATCTAATCTATAGAATAGATTCGGAAATTACAGAAATACTAATCCACCAACAAGATCAACGTAGTCTCTACCGTAATTCAGGAATCATAAGAAAATATAAGATAGGTATAAATGGAATACACTATTCGACGTTAAGGATTACAATCCCTGCGTTAAACATAAGGATAATTGTTCCAAGAGTCTTATAAGCATAATCAACATACAACAAATTTATAACTGGGTACGACAGCAATCTAAATTTAAAAAGGTTGCACGTTTTTACGTCTAGTCTGTGTAGTCGAAGTTTTATTAAAGAATAAATAACCTAGCATCCAATAACTTATGTTTAGGTAGTTTTAATGTTTTTATTATTATTACTCTCAACACGTGCAGATTATTTAAAAAAAAGTAAGTGATGTAATAATTAAAGTATATTCTCATCCCACGTTTAAGCTACTTAGTTTATAATAGAAGTGCAGTGAAAAAAACATAAAATGTTTTAAATAAAAATAATGACTCATACATACATCGCTAACAAGCACCATACTCGTAATTAAGTTAAAAACCACCGCGGGCCGCACTCAGATCACTTTTCGGGTTTCTTCTCGGAATTTATCAAGAGTCAAGTATTTGGGTCAAATACTGTACGCATCCTGTCGATCACGGACGCAACACGGGAAGGCTTTATTATTATGTTTTACGAAATTATCCGCCTTTATCATATTCTCTAAATGCATTTTGAAATCGGATGGATAATTTTAAGGAGTGGAGTGGAGTCAAAGACGATAGACGGAGGACACTGAATGGAAAAGTTCTCGGGAACGTTTGTCAGACTGCGGCACAACTAATGATTGTTTGTTCGATTCCCGAATGATACATTTAATGTGTCCCGTTGGTCCTGTGATTATTTAAGTCTGAATTTTGATCCGGAATTGTGGGTTCAATTCCTACGAGTATTTCTCCTTTCCATTACATTTTTTCCATTTTTTAGATCAGATGAATGTTTGTTTTGTGTCTAACTATAAAGTTACCTACATGTATTTATTTAGAAATATATGTTATTTATCAGATGTCTACTTAGCATGACACTGTCTCTGCCTAATTTGGGATGTCTGAGTTACATAACAGTTAAAAATATATAGATTTATCTACCTCAAATAGTAAGTTATTTATTACAGGTAAGTTATTAGATACTATAAGCAAGAAAAGGAAAAATATAAAAAGTAACCAGTGATAGGAGTTTGAAGTACTTAAAGCTTTTATAAGAGAAGTGACATTCAGAAAGTGTTCGCTTTCTGAAAAATGATTATTAGTATTTTGTTACGACATTAGATTAAGCAGTAATATATTGTTATTTTAATGTCAATAAGTGAATACAAATATGTTTTATGATATATGTACTAAGTCCTGGTATTCGAAGTCTGTTGAATGAATGGTTATTTTCTTTCGTTAGTTTAATTTTTAGGTTTTTAAGTATCGAAAAGTTCACTCTACTGTTTTTATAACACGACAGAGAGATATGTAATCATATGTAATCATATAAAAATTACAAAAAAGTCTTGTACACATTTTTAAAATACTTCAATAAACATGCGTTTATATTATTTTTGCACTGTATAACTGCTTAGATTGTATGAAATTCTAAATTATAAATATAATACATACATTTAGTTTTAATTTTAATTTTATTGCTTCTAATAAGTTTTTTTTTAATTGCAGTTAATATAGCGTTCAGAATGTGGTAGTATGCTTTCATTAATTAAAACCGTTCAATGCTCAGTTAACGTCTAGTCATCTTTGAACCACTTTACTTCATGCAAAGCAAATCTGCCGCAATTAGCCGCGAACGAGCATTTCACTTTCCAACCACCCCTCCCCGCTCCGCGCGCCCCTCCATTGGCCGCCAAACCTCCTTTCAAAGTCAAGTACAGCCTACGTGGTGTGGCTACGCTTTTGTTTCTGACCGACTTTGGCGTAGCACTTTTTTTATGCTCCGATTTACCGTGTACACTTTTGTGGTCTTACAGCAGAATGAATGGAACTCCTGTGAAATTTTAATTTTATGTATTGTATACATTTTTATCTCAAATTAAAGTTGCGATAAATTTGTTACTGTGTGAAAACAGGAACTTTCATTGGACTTCATTTAAGATATTATCTTATATCTTAATGAAATATAGATCAACAATTACGTAATTTTGCACTGTACTTCACTACAATAAACACACCTCTTTACGTTATGGTTATGTATCGCATAAAGGGTAAAGTAAGCAAAATACAGAAAAGTAGACATTGTCTGAATACTATGGACTTTATTAAATTTCATTAGCAATATATATATGGTAATGTAACTACGATAATATCGAGTATCTTAACCTACCTGATAATATTTCAATTGGTTTAATACCGTACCTAATATTTGGAAGAAATAATTAAGAACTAAAAGCAAAATGCGAAAGGTGGAAGAACTTTGTTGAGACAATTCTTAGGCTTTTCTGCCCTTATTGGAAGTAGGCAAGACTATATTACTAAAAAGTAGCGAAACATTTAAAACGAGTGCAATGCCTTCTCGATCGGTGCAGGATCGATGCGTTGTCGCGTGCAGCAAGCCACGCGCTGTGTGCACTGCATTGTGACCGTCGCGTCAACGCGAACCGACTGACCATTCTTGCACACAACAGTTTTCATAACGACATAAGCCGATAAGTGGATAACACAGTGCAGAGCTACTAAATCAATATGTAATTCACTTAATAGTTATAACGAAAACAACTAATCAACCTCCAATAAAAATTGGACTTTTAGTGTAAATTGTTTACTCAGTAATATGAGTAGTCAAAGGACTGCAAGTATAGGACTCTCTGCAATATTAGTCTGGATAGTATACGCGCAGTTAGCATTTGTTATAATAGTATATTTGCTATAAGGGGTTGGTCACAGACACGGTGCTACTCTCGAGGACTGAGATAGTTGCTTCTAATATGCATGGTTCGGCATCCACGTAGCTCAGACCGAACCACAATTAGGTTCATCTTTCTTACCGGGACTGGTAAATAGTTGAGTGTGCTGCGGATATCTACTCGTATATCACCCAATTAATAGAACGACTCTTCCGACCCAAGCCACGTAAGTGCTTTTTGGGAACTGGTGTTTCATCTTAGGAAGCGTTAGCACTTTCGTTAGCGTCAGCGTTAACGCTTAATAAAAATATAATCAGAATTCTATTTAACGTTTAATAAAATTTATTTCTCAGCACCAACATATCTGTTCTAGGTAAGAATTGGAACCACAACCCTTCCTTAACGTCTATAACCAGTGGAAACAATATATTTACACTGCAGACCCTAAAGGCTGAAAAAAGAAACTTGCGACACTTTCATGTTGATTGCAGAGCGCCGCAGCCTAGATCCATAGCGACGCTCCATTAAGCATTAATGCGCTTTGCACTTTGCGCTCAGCCACTGATATTAGAGGTTTTGTTCGGGTAAGTAATATTTATTAGTTTTGAAGTGGAAAGTTCCTCATAGCGTTTACTTTCTATACAATTGCATGAAAATTAAATTTTAGTTATTATCTTCATCGATGCATTTTATATGTGAAATATTAAAGGTAACCTTTTTCAAGTATAAATGATAAGTAAATATAGTCTTAATATAAACTTTGGTAAATGGGTCACTAATATCTAATTTATTTAATTCAAAATATCATATATTTAACAAGGATTATATAGAATGTGTAGTGTGATTTCATCGAATGTAGATAACGACTATGTGCTTTGAAGATTAACACTTTTTTGATTTTGACGCTAATTTCAAATCAAGTATTTGACGCTTAGAACGTGGACGTGTGAATTATGGATCTCCCGCGTCAGGGCAATAAATTATAAAAGGTAAAATCTGGTAACACAATAAAAAACCTTTTATATTAAATTCAGTACAGTTCATTCACTGCTATCCTGATCTCTAAACTAGAAAACTAAAAGTAAATTCATAATATATAACTATAAATTATGTTAATTGAATAGTGAGCACCATGTACTCATTGAGGATGGAAAATGAACTATTTAGACAATTTGCTCTGAAAGATCTTAACGTATTAAATTACATATAATTTACAGGTTTAGTTTAAACATCATGTCAACAGCAACAATGACCGGCTGTACGAGTAACCACGTCCGCTTGCGTAGCGTTTACAATAACATGAAAACTAAACCTTATTATTACACGTAGAGTCCTAACTGGACCCAACTCTACAATAACGCAACATATACATACGCGCAAACACGTGCGCTGCGACATGGATGTGCTAAGGTCCTGTTTACACTTGCACTACTTAATCTATTTAATCAAATACTCTTGAAGAAAGCACAGTATTTGTTGAAATACAATCGGCATTTATATCAATGTACGCATTTGTATTATACTAGCTTTTGCCCGCAACTTTGTCCGCGTAGAGTTGTGACTTTAGGCAGCATTTTAATTGTCTAGGGTACTTTTATTACAAATTGACAAAGTTTCATGCAAACTTTCGTCCCCTATTTTATCCCTTTGGGGCAAGAATTGATCAAAATCCTTTTTTAGCGGATGCCTACGTCATAACATCTAGCTGCATGCCAAATTTCAGCCCGATCCGTCCAGTGGTTTGTGCTGTGCGTTGATAGATCACTATGTCAGTCAGTCAGTCACTTTTGAGTGATATATATTTAGAGAAATAAGATTGTTCTAATGATTCAAAAAAATAAATAATCGATATGCAACAATGGTGTCATGTATTTCACAAGTAAACATATAAATGTCGATCAAATTGAAATATGCGATAGTCTTTTGGTATTTAATTGGCATGCTCTCATCAACAGCCATAAAAAAAGTTTAAGTTAAATCTATATATACACCGATATAACCAAATATCGGTGCGGTAAGCTTGACAATATAAAAAAATACAAGCGCATCGAACGTAAATATTTCAAATTAGAAATGGATCGCTACTTAATTGTGAACGAAGCGAGAGCAACGGTATCGACGACGACGCTCCATAGACTTAATGTCGCCACATAACAGTTTACCCAAAAAGAAAAAGAAATAGTGGAGATCGACCCTAAACCTGCAACGTGCTTCGCTTCAGTAAATACAGTGTTCCACAACAAATGCAACCGTTTTACGTACGGTACAGTTAGTGAGTGACGCGGGCTAACTGCGCGCACGCTCGGTCGCGCTCCAAGGCCGTTCAGTGGCCGCCGCGAGCCGTATCTAGCCTCACTGAACTAAACACTATTCGTTGGCAGCGTTAGTGTTCTAGTCACTTCTAGTCACTTCACGACATTAGCTCGACGTGTATTCTATACACACTCCGCAGTAATACAAGTGGCTTAGTCACTGCTTTTTGTTTTCGTTTCCGTAGTGAAAATAGCCGCATGTTTTGAAATGCGTGCTGGAATTTTATACTGTCTCAATTTTCTATACAAAAAACTTTCTACGCGAAACAATAAATTATTAATTTTTAGTAGCATTTAGTTTCAAATAGATCATATCACTAGCCCACAATATAATCGTAATTTTAGTATTCAGTACAGCGTACTTTTAATTCCATCGATCCTCAGAGCCAACCTGAATCGGTTTCGAATTGTTAATTAAGTTTGACATGCAGTTGTCTTGTCAAATAATGAAACATGAGCACTGATTGATGTTTTTATACCCTTATAATATGTAAAACTTACCATCAATAGACTTGGTGATATTATATCGTATATCAAAGGTATTATAGTTACCTTTTATTTAAGGTAAGAACTTAGTTTATAATACGCATTATTAAAATGGAACCTCACAAAAGGAACCCTGATTACAAGATTATTATACGACCATAAAAGATAATTCGTTACAAATAGAAAGACATAATATAATATAATCTTACAAGTGAACGTAAAATTAGTATACAAAAATAATATTTATTAGCATTTATAATGCATATTTAGATACAAAAAAATGTTAAGCTATAAAAACGGTTGTAAATGACGAATCCAGTAATACGAGCCTAATTCGTGATCAGGAGAGCGTCGAGAGACCGTTACGTAGGACAAGGACCTTGATAGAGCCACGTTCATATCGATGTAGAGATGACAATGAAACCATGTAGAGGCAATATTAAAATAAATTAAATTTTGCTACTGAATATTGTTCTTTACATTTCTTTGTTTGCAAAAAATTACTTTTAAACTGTTTTTCTTTTAAATTCAATGACTTGCTTTAGTGGCTTGTTTGCAAAATAGCTAAACAAAATAATAGACCATCAGTTATTTATGACAAATGATTTGTCAATGTTGACATTTTTAACACTGTATTCTAATGCTCTTGTAACTATGACGTGGTGTGCACGAGCCCTTTTCTAAGGTTCATGCGAGACTCGCTCTCAATGAAATGTGGGTCAAGTTTATTGACAAACCAGGACGTTGCCCGGATTTTTTCTCCTTCTTACGTAGAGCGCCATCTCGTTCACTACTATACACGGAACACATCGCTGACTAAAACTTGATTTGTAAAGGAATCTGAGTTTTATGTATATTTAGTAGGGGTTTTCGTTTAGTTAAAAATGATGTTTATTAAAAATTATGTTTATGTACTACGTTATGTTGTGTGGTACATTATATCATGCTTTAACTATTTTAGATCTAATGAAAAAAATAGGCCATGAATAACAAAATAAAAAGAAATAACACCTTAAAAGTAAGTTCCTGTATTAAGTAAGTAAACCTGCTTATGCGAATACTTTATAGATATAGAATTATGAATTTTGTATAACTTGTAATATAAATCCTTAGTAATAAAAAATTGTTACCTGATAGAAACTAGGTCAAGGGAACTGCAGAAAAAACGCATCCCACATATTTATAGAAAAAAACTCCATTTACACCCCATTACAGGGTTCTCTTATAGTAAACAACCCTTTATTTATCGAAGCCGGAAGCGCCGGAAATCGTTTTAATAAACGGATGGGAAACACGTGTTGTAACCCAATGCCTTCGGAGGTTAGGAAGTGCGTTGATGTCTTTTTTGAAGTGGGAATATAACTAAAATAATATCTACATTTAATTGGATATAAAAATATTGAATATAAAGGGTTTAGAATTAAAATTATTACTGAACAAAAACATTAACACTAAAATTTTCTTTTAATTTCAGTAAATGAACTATTTCAAAGTTATATTTTTAATCATTAATTTAAACAAAAGTAATATTTCAAAGATAAAAATCAGGTATGTGTTTGTTGTATCTTTACCAACCCATTTATTGTTCTAGTGCTGGACTCTGGTCAGGACAATTTGCATTGCCATTAATTATTTATTGCAAAATTGAATACAGAAACATTGCGTTAATTTTGTTGTCATCATGAAGGTCACTTTCTCCTTTTCAAATTGTGACGTGAGCGCGTTTATTGCAATATTTTATATTTGTTCATTTTTTTAGTTCTCCAACGATAATCATTCGAATCGGAATTAAATTGAATAGCAGACTGACTGTTGTGTTTTTTCAACAGATGCGTTAAATTTATAATAACGCTGTAACAAAACTCTGCAACAAATGTTTTGACTGGTGTTTAATGATTTTGTTAAGATGATAAATTGATAAATAACGATGATCTTTTCATGAGCTCTAAACACAATGTTACTTGTTTTGGAATAAAGAAACTTATCACTAGAATGGAACGTGTGATATCAGCTAAAATGGTATATTCTTTTAAATATATTTATAAAATCACTTTCCATAAGTTACAACTACATATATGCAGTTCTTAACCTTTTATGGACGACAATTAGCAATTTCAGCAATAGTCAGTAACAAAATATATCTTTTTCTTACTAAAACCAAAATTAAATGTGGTTGAAAATGTTTGAAATTGAAAGAAAAAATCTAATTTTATTTGTTTTAGTTATTTGAAAATTATATTCAATCTTTTTCCTCAATAAGGTGATGTTTAACTATTGTTTAATTATTTGTTATTGTTTAATTATTTGGCATCTCTATATTTAAAAAATCATCTAGAATGACTGTATAGATTAATTTAATCGTCAATACTACATTGTATTATTGATGGCACAGCCAACTCTACATGTTCCCACAAAAAGAACACATGCTCGATTTTTTCTACGTGGTTCCAAATTCAAATATTGACTGATTGAAGGGTTCGCGGGACATCTGTCGTAGGTCCTTTATCATCAGAGAAAGCCTCACGCGATGGGAAAGTAACTATACAATGCTCTACATGTTTTTGGTAACATGTGCGCTAAAGAACCTTATTGTTTGCTTTCTGTATGCGTTCTTTATTCAACATTTCCTTTTTTTCACTATGCAGAACTCTTTTGAATGAGCTAATTCGAACAGAAAATGTAAAATAATTTTACAACATTTTTCAATAACAATGATGTTAGAACTCTATACAAATTTTTCAGAAACATTTTCGAGAAAGTAATTTTTGTGTTACAGAATACAATTACAGTAAAAACAGTTTTGTTGCATATTCAGTTTTAGATTTTCGTGCTGGTTAATCGCGAAAATCAAAACTACTTTGGTTTTTTTTATTTTTGAACTTGATTATAACGTTTCTTTACAAACATTCCAGAAAGTTTGTTGTTAGTTACGTCTTATACAATTGCCTATTCATGTCTATCACGTTTTTTAATTTTTAATATGCAATATTTCTTATCATTCGTTTTAATTGTAAATTTGTATGTATATAATGTTTAGAGTATGAACGACCATAGTAAATTAGGTCGTTAGGAGTGATTGCTCTATAATGATAAAGTACCTACTTAACTGTCCCTAAATGTGTATATAACGCTTTAGTGAAGTGCATACTACAGCTAGACGAAAATTTACTTTAAAATATAACGATAGTTAGTTTTGCACATTTTAAGCGAAAGAAAGACCATGATCTTGTTAGTCACAATGATAATGTAAAAAATCAATTCAAATCCATAATTGGTAATCATTTCAATAAACTTGATAATCATTGTACTCAAACGAATTTGTAGACAAGTAAAAAAAATAGCTCTCTTAGGTTATGGTCATTTTTCCAAAGAACAGTAGTAGACACACACTACATTTATATTTATTTCAACTCGCACCGCCTGTGCAATGATGAGTCAAAAATGCCACTATAGCGTTCATCTGCAAGATTTGCAAACGGATGTTAGGCACTTTCTCCGCGCGAGGTAGCACGGTTCCGATTACTCTACACTGAAGGTAGAGTTTCCTTGTATTAGGTTTCAACGGCGGCTCTGAATACCAGTCGTTTTATTAAGATTTGTTATTAATATTGTGTTTACGGGTTTGATATCTTTACATAACTACATATTATAATTTGCTTGTGATTAAACATGTAGAGATCTTAACTATGACGAGCCGCAAAGTTGAGGCGGCTCACATGTTACATATTTATATATTGATTAGAATTGAATCCGCTTCATGTAAGCCTAGAAAACTTTGGTGGAGATATAACTATAAATTATATTGGATAGCACTAGAAGCATCTCAAAGTTAATTAAGCGTCTCCTCCATCATTCACACGACAGCATTAGGTCAGGAGCGTCTGTCTCCGGCCGGTCCGCGGCTTTCTCTTCGCCGCCGTACGTCACACGCGCGCCGCCGACCGAGCGCTAGACCGGTTGACATTGCTCACTTTGTGTTAGGAAACACGAATATTTTCTACAAACAGAATCGTCAGCAAACCATAAATTATTAACTTTAAGTAAACTCTACACGTCACGTTTCATACTATTGAAAACTCCAATCTGATTATAGCGTTGTGGGATTTATATTATTGTAACATAAACATACAATAGAAGATAATGTAACGATTTAAAATTGCAATTTATAGTTCTTCATCAGAATTATTTACCCTAAAAGCGAGATAAACCAGTTTCAAATGTATTCTGACAAGAGTATACTCATTAATGGGATAGATGACGTGTAAAGATTGCAACGAATCATTTTAACAAAAAAATGTAAACCTCTCAAATAAACAGAAGTGTCATTGACTCTTAAATGTAGAGATGGTTGTATGAGATGGTAATTTTGCTTGCAATCAAACCGCCAGTCGCAAATCAAGGCAAAAGGTTACACGCATAGTGCGGCTCCGATCAGCTGACGCCGCTTTCTCCGCCGGCCAACGTCCGCGCCTACTTGTGCTTGTACCACGCGTCGCGTGCCGCTCCTACCTCACCACACGTACGTATGAAATGGCTTCGTAAAAATACGATATTAGAATACTTAGCTATTTTTGAGCAAAATAAGGTTTTTTTTTATAAAATTAACTTTACATACAGACGGGTCACCTGATGGTAAATGGTCACCGCCACCAATGGTCATGTGCACCACAGGAGTTGCCTATGCGTTGCCGATTTTGAAGGAGAGCTCTTTTCACGAAGAATCTCATGTCATGAAGCTTCGGGAAAACCTCAGATGGAAGTTCAGTTTATCAAAAAATGTATATATAAAACAGGGCTTAAATTTCGACCACAACTTGATGTATGACCCACTACGCTGTTCCAGTGCACATTGCACATTAAGATACTGAACAATCGCTCTGTCAAATGTTATTGTGTAGCTTCTATGATCTCCGACGAAGTTTGATAATTAAAATAAATAATGTAAAACGTAGTTCGTGTGTAATTAATATGTATTAATTAACATTAACCTTAAAATTAAAGGGGTTGACGCAAATAGATAAGGAATAAATTAAACTATCGCATGGAACGATCGGCACAGAACGCAAGTCAAGCCTGTACATACTATGTAGTATTCGGACTCCGAGAGACAACAATATGCATGAAACGAATATAAATATTTCTTAAGATAAAGATACAGATTCTTAAGATACAGATAATTATGTTTTCTTTCTATCTATAAATGTTAAGTGAATTCGTCTTTTAGTTTTACAATCACCTCATCAGCATAAGTAACTATTACCTTTAGCAAGCATACAATAGGGTGTCATTTAACAATCGTTCTTTTATTGTCGCGGGTTACACGGAACGTACTCATGGTTAACACATACGTGTCGGTATCTGTACACGAT
Source organism: Agara michaeli (assembly GCA_018245675.1). Taxonomy (NCBI): domain Eukaryota; kingdom Metazoa; phylum Arthropoda; class Insecta; order Lepidoptera; family Hesperiidae; genus Agara; species Agara michaeli. Next base: position 2,677 of record DWDX01000144.1, on the reverse strand, counting down.
ATTTGCATGTGTGAGTGAACGATTTTACATCGCACACTCGCGAATGGTAATGTTGAATGAGACGGACAGGTTTTTGGAAAGTAAATGCGTAAATATGTACGTACCTATATAAAATGAAATAAAGAAAACGTTAAATCAAAGTTAAAGTGTACACTTTTAAAAGAAGTGGATGGTTAGCTTGGTTTAACTTTTTGTGATTTATACATCATATATTTTATTATTTGCTATCTTATATGTATCTTAAATAGATTTGATTCATGCTACTAAAAATAAATCTTTAAGTACATATAATTGTATTAGTAAAATCTGTATTAAGAATATTCAAAAGTATTCTTACCGATCAGAAATATGTCAAATTTAAATAATTATATTAATATCGCCGTTATACACGTTAATATACATATATCTAAATTGAGTTTCATAATTTATTATTGTACCTATTGAATCTTCTCGTACCTTCTTTTATTTTCCCCTTTTTGCCACCCATATTATTACTATGTAAAACATGAAACTTTTATCGGTCACTGGTTACAGTTACGGTTACGGTTAACACGAAAAAGTGTACTTTTTTACGATGTTTCATCCAAACATCATATATACGAGTAACATTACGACGTGCGATGCTATATATCTCAGAGTTTCGATCCCAAGCATTTCAAGATAAAGTCTGAAACTAAACCACTAAACAAACACTGCTTGAGCAAATAAGTACATTGCAATCACTAGTTTGTCCAACCTGTGTGTTTGTTTGTCATAATACATCACTAGAGGAGCTGTGATTCACACCGTTGCCTCAGCTATTACAATACCTCCTTGAACGTCTAATGTCTTCTGGGAATGCCCAAGTTTCATAAATATTGCTAATGAGGTCATTGAGTTACCGAAATCCTAATTTTTGTTACGTAGTTATACGTATGCACGGTATAATTCTCGTTTTGAACCCTTTTATTGCTGTACCTCCCCACAGAGAGATTTCACGTAATTGTCTACCACGTTGGCCAAGCGCGGGCTGAAAGACTTCAGGGACCAACCAGAATATTAAGAAGAATTCACAGGTTTCCTAAATTGTCGATGTTGTTTTCCTTAATGGTTATAGAGAAGATATATTTAAGCTAAAAACAGAAACAGAAAAATACAGAAAGAGCTAAAGAAGTTTCTTAGAACCGTAGTTGGTAGAAATCCTGTCTCTACATACTACCCCTACTGCACCTACTACGGAAAACAGAATAGTGACTGCGTAACATAACGTATACAAAGAGCCACATTAGCATTTGAGATACGAAGTTTACATTTATTAGTAATATTTCAAAATTTTCATCAATTAATATAGAAACATTTGAGCACATAATTACCTCGTGGCAATATTCGACATATCAATATTTATTATCTGAAAATATACATAATTTATTAATGTAAATAGCTTTCCTTTCTATACAAATTATGCAGATCTCGTGTTTTACAACCATTAGCCAACTTTTTTCAAAAATCATGTTGATGCTTTCTACCGAACTTTTAGGGAGCTAGCGAGCTTAAAACCGGTTAGATTAATAAAAAAATATATTTCTAATTTTTAGCTTAATTTTTTTAACAAGATGTTTTCAAATGTACTGCAACATTTTTTTCAAAGACATTATTATTATTATTATTATTATTATTATATAAATATTTGTAGCGATCTGTTGACCCCACTGGAGGTGAAAATTCTCCGCACTTGACATTAGCGGCATGGTCATTGCCGCGCTGCGAGTGAAAGTTGGCGCGAAGAGGGGATGTGTGTCACTGGCAGACCTAGCCTCTAGACACTACATCGCTCAATGGCACTCAGTACTGCACTGCTGAGGTAGTGTTGTGTTGTATTGCAGATTCAGTAGTGAGTTATACTACTCATTGTAGATACAGTACAATAGCGTAATAAAGATAACCAGTATGCGTTAAAATATGACGTGCTCCGTATGTAAAAAGGACGCGACATTATTTACAATTACTTAAATTTTATTATTAAAGTCTTGGTATTTATATACTCTATTGAGAACCTATTAAACAGTGGTAAATTCATCGTAACGACCTCCTATAACGTTAACATTTTAAACTTAAACTTTAATTACATGATGTAATAGTCTTTTTTTATTCCCCCTTTATCGACTCTGCGACACGTGACAGCAGGTTTATCGCAAATCCGGTCCGGAAATGCATCTGAATTTAGTTGCACTATACAAAAATATATTAAAATAATAAACTAAACCAGTTTTTATATTTGTGCCTATTAATTACGAAATGTGAAAATGAGTTGACGTAAAAGTGTATTTTAAAAAGAGAGACATGTCAACAGTCCATCGTCACGTTATCTATTTCAGGTTACTTTAACTAACAATTTATTGCACCCATTTGCCCAGCCCGGTTCGGTTCATTTTTATGTCAAATCCAAATGATAATTAGTTAGATGACACATCCATCCTTCAGACCCTCCTAAGCGGTGGTGAGTCACATCACAACAACGTGGTGAAGCAATTTGGCCGTAGGCGGTTCTCTCGTTATATTGTTGTTACTGGCGACAAAACTGTGTTGTATGCTGAATTTGAGATTATTTATAAACTAGCCGCTACCCGCCCGCTTTGCTGGGCGTATGATACGATTTTTTTTAATTTTTAACGCCCCCGCACAGCCCTCTGGGGGTGAA
>DWDX01000143.1:0-36251 GCA_018245675.1 Agara michaeli | reverse complement strand
CCAGTAGTTCCTGAGATTAGCGCGTTCAAACAAACAAACAAACAAACTCTTCAGCTTTATAATATTAGTATAGATATTGCTTAAATATGAATATCACAAAATGGCATTATTTTAGCAATAGGTATCTAGGTACATTATATTGTGTAACGATTATATTACGTTTATAAATACATAATATATTTGTTCTATATGTGAGAACGAATTTCAGAGCAAACAAAAATACCCACAGCTCCCAAAAGTCTAAAGCAAACTAGTGAAGCGTCAAATTACTCGATCTAATAAGAAAGAAAACAAATAAGCATTTACTTTAAGATATCGTTAGCTATTCAAGATAACAAACAAAAGTGGTAGATGCTTAGTGTTATTTGTTTACGTCTTTTATCACTACACTAGATTGTGGACGGTTTCTGTTTACTCTGTTCGTCCGGGCCCTTGAAATTACAACAATTTGCGAGAAGAAAAATTATGACGTTAATCCGAACGGTAGTTACAGACTTGTTTGACTATGTCTGAGTTTAAACGAGCGAGTTCAGATCGATATCGAACCTACTGCTTTGCTCTTGACAAGGATAATAGTGTGACTATAAACGCTCGAAATAGGTAAAACAGATCTTATTATTACAATTGTAAGGCTCACAATGAAAACACATTTTTACTGTTAGGAGCATGATCGTAGATTCAGATGTTGAAACTTTTGTAGTGTTATCTGGTTTCCATCGGCGACTCAGTTTTACGGTAATCGTGGCATGTACGAGTATGCCGTGTACCGGACGTATTTATGTTTATTGTCGTTCGCCTTCAGGAGCTTCACATTAATTTTCAAGTGTTGATTACTAATTAAAATCGCAACTTGGAAAACAGATATATCGACGGCAGGGAACCTATGTACAAAGCGACATGTCTAAAACTCAAATTTACTGGAGAGCTTGATAGAAATTCAGATGAATCGAGAAATTATAATGATGTTAAACATTTGTAATACAAGATTTAAATATTTACATTGTTATAGTGTCTTTTTTATAAATATTTTGCTAGATGACGGTTTTTACAGTGACTTCAAAAAGAAAATTTGTATTAGCCAAGGCTATCAAGTCAGTGTATACATTAGGATCAAATAGCTTTAAGTTTCCGTACATAGGTGCACGTTTTAAACATATGATATCAAATTCTAGACTTGACTAGTTTTATACTCTTAAATATTTAAAAAAGCTAAATACATAATACACATTATGTATATTACAGATAATAAAAATATTTTTATAAGTTGATTACTTATTAAAACTCATTGAACGTATTAGCATGGGACTTTGACCATTCAAAGAAAAATCGTTTCGAAATAGTTATAAGCTGTTAAAAAACGTGTAACTCATGCACTCTTTATCATTTTTTTTATTTCTAATTACTTTTATAAATATTTACTTTGTGCGCGTGCTTCGGTCCGTCCTTTCGCTTAATTGGATAATAACTAAACAAAACAACCGATGTCCCCTTTTACTGATGGACCTTTTGAAATTAAGAATCAGTAGTGAAAACTATGAAAATGTTTATTACTTTAATATTTGCATTATTTTAAAAAAATGCGTTTAAACTGTGTTTTTATACAATTTCTTTTTAAAAATTCGAGTATACACAAACTCGAATTCTACTACACAGTAGAAACAGTAAGTAGTCTACGTCCAGAGACAGCTGTGTCCTCCGGGACTCAGCGTACCACTATTATGATCCCCTCTAGTGATGATACAGTGATAAAACTGCCAATCAAATAATTCCAACGAATCGATGTCGCGAACCGTACTTGTAACTGCAGTAACTAATTCGTCATTTATTTTTTAATATGCAAGCATTAATAATTAATTAAAAACTTATCGAATGTCCATTCGAAACATGTAAATTATAATGTAGATTATATATAGACATATACATTAGAATTTCGTTTTTTATCAAACACATTTAAGAAATACTAGTATGATGAACATTTAAAAAACGCTATATAAATATTTGAATAAAGCTTGGGTTGAATAATTCCCCCGCGCTAACCGCTACCCTACTTACATAAACGCGATGTCCAGCCATAAAAGCGGACGACGGTTACAACGAGCATCAATTTATTCTTCAAATTAACCTGTCGCATGCACTTAAACTCCAAAGTAGGTATTTCAAACGAATCGGTGCAATTTTCAGATGTCGATGGTAATTTTTATGTATTAATTATACGCCGAAATACAACCTGCATTTGTTATTAATTTATTCATTTTCGATGTTAGTCTTGTTGCGCATCGTACAGTTACTTGCCACCTGCTATAGTTTCGTACGGTGCTGCTATTTCGTTTTATGTATCAAAAATTATTTCCGATATACAATCATACACCTGATGTGATCACGTGTCTAATAAATTATGTTACGTTGAATATATTACCTTCTGCATGTAGGACGACGTTTCGATTCATGAGCCACGAACATACAAAAAAAATACATAGAAAGAAAAACACAGATATTTGTCAGAGGTTATATATAAAACACGTAGTCATAGTAAATATAAACAATGGGCCGCCTTGTTTCTTAAAAGCGATTCACACAGGTAATTCAAAAAGTAATTACAGGTAGACACCGTGAAGAAAGAAAAAAGGATAATATATCTGCACTACTAACTACAGAAGTGAACAGCAGAAGATATAAAGCCTAAAACAATGATACAAGAAACAATTTGTTCGACTAATATTACAAAAATTTTATGCGTAAATTACGACCAACAAAATCATCGATTTTTCCTCATTATAATAATGAAAGACTGGAATACTTATAAGATAGTAATAAAAAGATAAAACTTCCTGAATTTATAAAACACACACCACGCGCGAAAAACAGAACTCGAATGGAATTCCGAGCAACTGAATCGACGTAACTTTATATTCGAATCATTGTATTTTTTACGACGACAGACACGAAAAGTGGTGGCCTGCTCCCAAACATTGTCAGTCATGAGCACTATATTTGACTTCCAATCACCGGTAATTTTATTGCATAACTTTCCATATATGTAGGTCACTGAAATTACACGAAAAAATTCCCGATTCCCTGCGTGACGAAAGAACGGAATTAAAATTATTTTAAAATGGATGTTGAAAATTTTATTTTCTGTTTGTTTATTTTCGAAATTATATTACACAAGCTACTACAATATTTCGTCTAATTGAAAACAAATTAATAAAAAACCCTTGAGGGGGTTCTAAGAAGGGGGCATGTTCAGTTCAGTACAGGGGCAGATGTACGTTGACACCTGCCCTCCGCCAACTTACCTCTCTCTCTTTAATATAAATAGCTGTATAACCATCTCTTTCTCATAGCTACATTTATGAATAGCTAATTACGTACATTGCACATCAAGAAGAAACGTTTAACATAGGTGATATACAGGTAAACAAAAAATCAACATACGCATCAGAGTTTCCACTTTAAACCAAATAGTCTCCCAACACGGTTAAAACTCATCGCGCCCATCTAAAGTATAATCAACGTATCAATTAAGGTAAGTTCATTAAGTTAAAATATGTCGCCGTGTTTAGCATACGTGAATCCGAAATTGTGGTAAACACTAATGCAGGTGTTTTCTGATATAATTACAAAATATAATATTAAGCAACAAACATCACTCTCAATTCGGACCTTCATACTTGCTACGTGTGTTCAATACCAAACAGTTTTTATAATGCTGTTTAAATGAAATCAGGGAAACGACCATCTACTTAGTATCAACGCAGATGTTGAATAGTAGCCACGTATTCGTACATATATTTTAATTGGAATTAATTGCAACTATACTAATTTATTTTTATATCGCCATAGACTACATAAATCTTCAAAGGGGTAAAGGCTATAGACATTTTTACGGATTGAACAATTTTAAAATGAATAAAATTGATATTCATATAATTAAAGCAGATGCAACGTGGACATATCGCAATAGTCTAGCTACGAAACCTTTACGTATCCAGTGTCCGCACTTTTGTAGAGTTCACTGCGACTGTCATTATATAGATTGATAACATTTGTGAACGAATAAGCTTGCTCTCTGACGCTGATGTTGTCCAACGAATCGAACGGTTAGGACAGATCGTTTAACATACTCTTCTAACAACGGAAACACGTGAAATCTGTCACAAGAATTCAATTAGAAATTGGTCAATTAGCTCCGGACCGCGCATTACACGGCTTGCCCTTACATAAAGAACACTTGCTATTTGTCCGCCGGTCAGGCTTACGTCTCTGTCTGGTTTCAAGGGCTGTTATTTTTCATTTTATGAATATCTGTATTAAATATTGTGCATTTATAAATAATAATAAAATTAAGACTTTATGGTCTAAGTAGCTTGCAGTTTATATCAATTGTTCGGTCACAGTAAAAACGTGGCTAGTACAACTGCATTGTATTATTGATGCTGATAACCGTTTCACTAATAATTACTAATATAAAATCATAGAATATAAAATATATATATATATATATATATATATCAAACTGAATACAAAAATGCTCATGTTTATGAATTATTAGGCCAAAAAATATATGAATTACATGTAACATTTCGGTGTGTTAAAGAAAGTAGACCAAACACTTAATCATAACATATAAATATTAAACACGTATCCGGCTCTATAGTTTCTTACGACACGTAGTTTTCAGTAAGCCGACGACTCGGGCAGGTGCTATTCGGGCGCACACTTCTTTCATTAAAATTAATACCAATGTCGCGTGTGCACATTCTTTCTCGATAACGCCTCGTCGTAATTAAGGTACGGTTTAAAACTGGCAAACCCGTCCGACGGATGCGTCGCGCGCCGGCCACGCGCCTGCTCACTATATACCAAACGTTTAACGAGAATTTCGCTTCCAACCTCGTTTCTTGCATATCATATCAGATTATATGACACAAAATATCGAGTTTGTTTATTGGCAATCAGCGTTCGACGTTTATTTATGCCGGCCGCTTCGGCACTTGGGTTGCCTTTTCGAGCCTGGTTCCGTATCAATAAAGGTGTCGTTAAAAACATTTACATAATGATCCCGTATATAGATACCGAACAATACTAATTATCTACTTACTACCTATCTTATCTCGCAGCTAACGAGGTGCTGTAAAACTATAAAAGTATTGTATGGCTCTCGACGGGTCGAGGCCGAAATTTAACTAGGATCATTTATATAAAACCTTCTTGTATCTAAGTAACACGTAATTAATATATAACATACTAGAATGATACATTTGTTACTTAATTAGGTATACTATATGACGGTTCCGATACTTTCTTGAGGTTATTTTGGTCGTAAAGATAACAAGGAGCATTATACAAATATAACGCTATAAATAGTCAATGAAATACATCAGTTAAAGGCTGTTTCGAGGATCTCTGTCTCGGTCACAATAAAAAGATACTTCGCCCAGTACCATTTAATACACGCTGAAATTAAAGGAAATATCAACAACCAATCTTAGCGGTTTATCGCTGATGTGATTACACAAATAAAAGCAGTTTCCAAATTTGATTATCGGCCAGTCTTAACATGGGTAACCTGATAAATTACCTCTGTCTGCAGGTCTTAATTGCGTAATATATATAGTTGAATAAACATTTACTAACGAAATCTTTGAATTAATCACATTTAATAAACTATTGAAAATCAATCGAAATATATGTGTTTTTTTCTTCTTGTCATTAAGAACAATAATTATATAATTTGGAGTGTTATTTTGCTATATTTAGGCGATTCATAAAATACAATAATTTATGAACTAGAGTTACAATCCACTTTCGGCTTCAAGTTTCGAGTGTAGATTTAAATAGTTGTATGAGATGTTGATCATCAGGCTATCGTTAGGTATGTCCGGCATAGTAATGTGAAAAACAAAAATCATTTTACACTGATCTACAAAACACAAAGGTAATAAAGTAAAAGAACACACTCCCGTCACTCTTATTCTTCCAAACACTTCAGGAGCTATCTCAAGCCGATTGTCGATCAGTCCGAATGTCCACGATTTCAATACTAAAACGAATCACAGTGTATCTTGGTCACGATCAGTCGTCGCCCGTTGCCGGTCGGATACGTCGCGTCCACGTCACATTGTCCGACAACTTCAGTCGTAGGTGTTCCTCTCTGATACGATATGCCGATAACCCTCCCTCACTGTTTTACAAACGTCCATGACATCGCATTTGCATTTCGGGTATTGCATGAGACGTGAGAAATCTCGCTCGAGATGCAGATTGTAAAGATTTCACTTTATATTTGGTTATACTGTTGTATTTATTGTTTTTGTGAGCAAAGACCTAATAAATGTGCTGTCTATGCGAGGCCACTGATTATGGTACTAGACATATTTAAAACTCACGAACTAATCTTACTGAACATTATACAGCATCTCAGCTTAACATTGTTATCATCTGACAAAGAAAAAATTGTTCCACGTATGAAATAGAACAATCTATACCGAGCTTTAAAATACCACCTTCACCATTAATTCCAAAATATCAACACTTAGACAACAATTAGAAAGCAGAGAAGCAGAATTCCTTTAAATACAATTAAAGTACAAATTAGAAACATGACCTTGTACCTCAAAATACTGCTTCAGTTTTACAGTTTCTCCAATTATTATCTTAGATTAGATGTTACAAACGAAAACCGAATAATGTATGTGTTATACCTAGATATAATGGCTCGGGGAGTACAAAACGCAAACCATACCGGATCAGTAACATCCTTATATGTATGTATCGACGTAGGAAGGAATGAAAATGATTCTTGTTTCTATCATGTAAAATCTGTATTAACGTTAACAAGAAGTGGATTTTAGACGATGCTAGGTTTTTATTGTTACCTTACGGTGAAATGTAAAACGTAAAATATTATTTTTATTAATGCTTAGTATCACTCTTTGACGTGGCAATGAATAGGAGTCACTCAACAAATCGTTAATCAAACGTTATTGGATACGAATCAGGTAGTTCCATTGTGTGATCGATGTCGGCAGGCTTTTGCGTGATGATTTATAGATTGCTGTAATTTTTAAATATGGAATTAATGTGAGATTTACTGGACAATAGTAGAACTGGTAGTCAATCGAGCTACCAAAATCACTGAGAAATTTCTCACCTATTACATCGATTAGATCTAAATCATAATCTTATTTTCTGTGCTCAAAAAGACAGTATCGATCATTATATGAATGAAAATATCGACATGATGTTTATCAAAATTTCTAAATATAAATAAACAAAACTCCCATTCGCCATTGTCCCACACCAGTGAACTGGAACCGCAGATGACACGGTTCCCAACATCATCAAAACCCCTAAATCCCACGTTTTTCCATCTCCATTTGAAATAATTGGTTTATTTACAACATAATTGTCCGAACAACTACTGGATGTCACACCATTAACGCTGACACGCTATTGAGACAAATTATTAAGTAGCTCTAATACAATGTCCATACCTACATAGGTTTTAGTACTCACTCCTGCACACATATTTAAATACTTGTTTAATTAATTAAATTATTTATACAATATGTATTTGGAATAAAATATTAATATATTAGTAGGTATTTTACGATAATCCATGAAGTTGTAATTCTAGGATTGATAAGTATAGAACTAATCGACTTGTGTGGTGATACTTGGGACCACGGATGTAACCGGTCAGCACAATGACTTGAAATTTATTCCCTAATTTTCGCATTGGAGACGAATTAACGCATGAATTTGATTGAGGAGGTATTTTAAATTACTGAGCATTTTAAAAATATTTCTCAATGCTCATTGTTATCCTATCATTCAATCACTCTGTATAAAAATATAACGGAATTTCTGTACTAATATTTGAACGTATTGAAACATTTGAAACTTATGTAATTTGTTAAAAACACTATACACGGAGATCATTCCAGAGGAGTTACTAAATTAAAAAGCCTGAAAATTGGGGAAAATAAAACAGTTTGACAATAATGACTTTCAACTTATTGTTATAGAAAGTGAAGTAAAGATCAGATGTTAAAGCATTATTATGACCGTAACTCATTGTCTACATAACGGGCCGTCCCCTCGATAAATCATACAACCCTAGTTCAGTATCTCGGCCCATTCATTATGCGTAGTAATCGTAAAAGAAACAAATCAGTTGATTTTAACCATTAGCACCTCCCCGCAGGTCATATCCGGTACAAATCACGGGGTTCAACCCCACACTAGCTGACCACTACTCGTTACTGTAACCGATTTAAGTCTCAAGCAAAATAACAAACTATTTTTCCGATCAAAAGCTGCGTTTAAAGTAACTTAATGCTTGTTAAAAAACATATCAACAAATGTATAATATTTTGTTCTAAAACTAGAATATATCTTACATAAGTAATAAATGTTAATTGAGTGTTGAATAATCATTCTAAGCACCAATAGACTCTATCAATTGAATCCCATTAACAAAGCGAGACAAATAAAACGAGAGTTATTCTAATCATTTGTATCTATAAATGGTCGGTCTGCTGTCGGTCAAAGAGCGACCTTGCTTTGAATTTCTCGATGGCTCCGAAGAAAGAGGCCAAGTGTACAAGTGTCACCTGTGCAGTGTCTATTACACGTCTCTAAGCCGCAAGCTATCTAAATAAAAGATACGAGTAGTATACTCACATTAATTAAAATTTATAAGCATAATTAATTTACTCTATCGCTTTAAATTAACCAATCGGTATGAGAAAACTATGCACCGCGAGAACGCTCTCAGTTGAACGATCGAGAATACTATCTAAGATATATACACAGCAGCGATCAACAAATGGGAATTCCTATGTTTAATTCTATATAAAATTTTACACTATTGAAGTAAATCAGCTATATTCGGAGATAGACGGACAGATTAAACCAGTAAAAACAGATAATGTATTTTCGTATGAACTAAACCTATGTACAAGCATATTATCCTAATATTAGAATCAAATGCGTGTACTTACGAGTAAATAGCTATTGGTTTTTTTTGCTTGACCACTTTACACGTGTCATACGTAAACACTTGTGTATTATTATTCATTTTAATTGCAAATAAGCCATTGGTCGTGTTACATGAAGCATTTAATTTATAACGTAAGTTTTAGCTTTGATAATTAATTTTATTTCGATGTACCTTAAGATATTGCATTACATCTACCTGCACTTAGAACAGATGTGTATATTTTTTGTCCATTTGCATACTCAGTTCGAGATGAAATGATCACGTCAGTAATAATAAATACCATTACTACGACACTTGTGTTAAATTAGGTCGTACGCAGACCGACCTGTGACAGGGTAACTGACAGTTTGGACGGACATGTAAAGCTAAGCGCTGTAGGCCCTTACGAAATCAAAGCTCCACTAACCGGTTGCTACGTAAAACAGCCACTTACATACATATTATGAATTAAAATATATCGCGATTCAAACTATTATCTACACATTTTTTTTGTAAATTTATAATTAGCTTAATTTATATTATTATCTTTATTCGAATGTTATAAACCGGAATTAAACACAATGAATAAAAGTCGGTGTTTCAAGTATATTGACGATTTTACTGATAATGTTTTTGAAATACGAACTGGAACATTTGTGCCAGATTAGTCTGTTTTTATGAGCGACGCCTTAATTCGAACCCGTATTAAGATATTTTAAATATGATAAAGTTTTTAAGAGGATTGATATATTTGTAATGTGCCCAAATTTTTACACTGATAAATAATCATAGTCCTTAAAGACGGCAAATAAAAAAGTCATGGTGAACGTCATATGTTTTTTCGTAGGATCGATATAGCGGTATTGATTCTTTGAAAATCGAATGTTATTTTATATTGCACTTTAGTGGTCAATAAAAAAATGGGCACGCGTTAGCCGTTCCCTGTCCAAGCCGACCCGCGCTCCCCTATACATCTCGCCAGGTACAAACACGTACGAAGAACAGGGGAAGGGATGATGGAAAATAATAGGGGAAGAGAATTTTAAAATTTATATTTTTTGCAGCCGGCGCAGGTGATATAACGCGTGCGCGTGCGCCGTCGGCTCACTTGTGCGTGAAGCTTCGCTGCCGCCGCCCGCGCTCGTATTTCAATCAAAAGCTTCCACGAAGCCTCCCTATCGCGCCGACTAGTGCTTTTCCGATCGTCGCGCGGACCGGTTGTGTGCTGTTATCTTCGCGATCTCTCGCGTAAACACGTAAAATGTTGCAAGAAATACAACTTGTTCAAGGTCAAACTAACTACGTCGTAGTCTCGTCGGGTTATCCGTCGGCAACTGTTGCTAAGACACCAGCTGAAAAAAGAATAGTACCAATCGCTCCAGCTCCTGAAAAAAATTACGTTACACACGATACGCCACCGAATCTGCAGTACAGAAAAAAGGTGCACTTTAGAACTAACCCCTATACTGGACCTCAAGCTGCCTCAATCGCCAGAAGGAATGCTCGTGAACGCAATCGTGTCAAGCAAGTCAATGATGGGTTTAATGCTCTACGCCGACACCTACCAGCTTCAGTGGTTGCCGCCTTGTCTGGAGGCGCAAGACGGGGTTCCGGTAAAAAATTAAGCAAGGTTGATACCTTAAGGATGGTAGTTGAGTACATAAGATATTTACAGCAGCTATTAGACGAGAGTGATGCAGCACTGGGAATAACACGAGAACATGAAAATAGAGAAAACATACCAAGTAATAGCACTCAATCGATGACGTCAATGGATATGGATGATGGGTTCTTCTATGGAAGCAGTTCTCCCTGTTCTGAAAAACCTGATTCTCCAGCACCCTCTGAATGTTCTTCGGGTGTGTCGTCGGCTTACTCTGCTGTTGATCGATACGAAGTGACAACAAAACAGAACCTTGGGCCGATGGACGAGGACGAGCTCCTGGACGTCATCTCATGGTGGCAACAGAAATAGCCATAATGTAAGTGACATTAAAAACCTAGAACTTTAAAATTTGCGTCTGTACACATAAAAACTTATAAGATTTTTACAATAATTTTGTCTCATAAACAGAGTAAGTGTAAGAGAGATTGAAATAAATTAAATATGAGAAATAGAACGAAATACTAACCAATATTTTTGTTTTGTTTACAGGTAATTAGCAAACCGGCTCAATTATGGACGATTCCCTCCGAGATACTGTGCATTCATTAACAATTAATTGAACTGCATTTGTAGTGAAAACTATAAGACTCTCTTTATATCTAGTCAAACTTTAGTGCCTTAGTAAGATAGATTTAAGGTTTGCTGAGTATGTGGATAATGAGAAAGGCGCATTTTATAAAGTGAACGGAAGTAGTTAGAAATCGTTATCGGTACGTTTGTTACCTGTTAGTGAATATTACCGAGGCTGTATAGTTAAAATAGTTTGTTATAATATGGCCAACCATAACATTGTAAATAAGATCTAGATTTAAGAAATACTGACGGTCCTGAATAAATTATTTATTGACTATTGTACACCTTCATATTTTTTTATTTATAATTTGAAAAGTATGTATGTAAATAGACAGTCATTTTCTGTTTGTGTTAAAAGTTTTTACTTCTTATTTATATTCTTCTTTTGTCATCAAAAAATTGAAGAGCTTAATGAATTTTAAGAGAGCCATACGATCGTTCTAAAAATAAGATAGGGAACACGCTATGTTCAGAATGTTGCAAAATTTTCAGAAGGGGTAGCCAGAGACTTGATGACATGCGGACCTGGGGCTATTTTCGGCTTGCCTCCGCAACAAGGGACGATGCATGGAATAAGAGGATAGTATCTGAGATTATGCATCGATATTTTTTATATGAACAGAATAGCAATCGAGCACTAGCCACAACCGCTCTTGGACATCTGCAAGCGGCCTCGAATAGGAGTGCAGGAATAGGACTTTACTAATATTAGTCGATTTCATTCACCTTGGTTTAAGTGTACTTAGAAATAGTTAGAAACGCTGCGATTAGAGATAGATTACGAATGCGTTGCTACGAGAAACACATTTAATAATCATACAAATCGACTATACATATTATTTACGCAATAGGTACACTCTTATATATATATGGATGAGACAAAAACAGACAAGTTTTAATTTTGTAATAAATTTGAATTCTCTTTTATTTAGACATAAGTAAATATTATTCCCTTGTTTTCTTTTTTTAAGTACAAAAATGACTTTTTTTTCTAAAATTAATACACAACAAAAACGATTTTTAAGAAGTTTGCAATCATGAAGGCAATACTGCGAAAGTCTCGTTTTAATCTTAAATCGAAAACATATAGATGTGTCAGTACCAATCATTTCATTAGCTTTAACTAAATAAAAATAATTAAACATGTTCTGTCTTGCCAGCAGTTTGTGTCTTATTATTTTAATAAACGATAAGTCAACATCACAAAAACATATCACATCGTGAATTATGGTCACCGCCGCCTACGAACATTTTTGCAATAGTAGGACTATCAATGACAATCGATACCAATGTGTTGACAGTATTCAAAGAGAGCTATTCGTACTTTTTCCAAAAGGACCCCATGTTAATGTTGCCACTTCTTTCTTCGGCGAATAGCGCAATAGAGGAAAAGTGCTAAATAATTTTTCGGTAAACTCACTATTGTAAATCCGGTCCAATATGTAAAGAAGAACTATATATTTACGAAGACTCAATTGTTGTAGCTTTTAAATGGTTCTTGAACTGTTTTCTCTCCGTTATATCACACATATATTTATTTGAAAAGCCACTATTTATTGACCGAGCTGGAGCTTGTAAACGCGAAAAAAATGTTTTTGTTCCAACATTTTATTTTTGATATTATGTATAATTATTATTTATTTCAATGATAACTTCTGCACTGGAAAAAAATTTGCCCGCGTTTCAACTAAATATTATTAATAAGAATTTTCATTAAAATTTAAAACACGAGCTATTCATTTATTCATCACACAATACCATAAATTTGCTGTAAATCCTGACGATATTTTTTTATTGCGGACTTTTTAGTTTTTGAACTGGGTGAATCTTAGATTGGGATTAACGGCAATGACTCATGTTTTGCCTATTATGCTACTAACTACTATTGCTTGTGTACAAAATAAATACTAAATACTATTTATAATTAGAAATAAATTCAACCTTCACATTAATATTACATACATGAAATATTACATCAACAAAATATTAGGTAACTACTCACTTAACTTACTGTTACTATTGTTATTCAAGAAGATCTGAAGATCTAAAAATCTGGTAACTCTCGTACATCCCAATAATAAACGTATCGTAGACAAACACAAGCATATTATATACATAGTGTATATATAAAATTATAGATAACGTAACATCACGCCTGTATAAAAATTATAGATATGTTAATTATACTTAGACACAGAACAAACAAATGTGCTCATCACACAAAACGTTTGTCCCGTGTGGGAACCGAATCCACGGTTTCCGACCTAGCAGTCAATCATATTTCGAAATGTATAAATGCACTCGTGTAGTTGGTATAAAGGCGGCATAGTTTGAGATAAGGTGGCTGTGTGTGTCGTCCCAAGATGTCTATTATTATTATTATAAGTACTAGTTGTCACTATAGAGGTCTTATGGACATCAATCTTTATTATGTCATCTATTACTAAAAGAATTTTTGCCCGTCATAACTTTATGCCAATGACATCGAACACAAAATAATAATATTTTTTTTTTATGGTAATGTATACTCCGCAATTTCGTGATACTTAATATTTTTTTTATATTTATATGGATAGGAAGCGCCGTTCGTAAAGCGTTGAGATTGCTTCACATTACTTGGATATTAACAGTCGCTCGTCATAAATCATGGCTGCCCACATGGAGAGAATTAGCGGAGAAGCGATCGCAAGGAAACATTTCCTAAAACAACATAAAAAATACCTCACACGAAACCAATCAACCATTATTATACGACAAGGCGATGGGGGTAGATTCTATTAATTTATAACCAATGTGGGTGGGTACACTGACATTATTTTTTTATAAGTCGAAGAACGTGAACGAAGTTACTGTACTTCTATTTCATATTGGCTTTGTTTCATGTTCTACTCACGTTGTAACGTTTTAAATGTTATTGCTTATTAACACACAATATTTAACGTATTGAGATTGAGTTTTTTTCTAAATTAATTTTAATGCTTAATTACTTGTCGGAAGCGAGTCTTGGCCTCCGGTACTCATTAGTATTATTGCTGAATTATACATAACACTAAATAACAAAATCAAATATGATAATAAAATCACGTCACTGTTTTTCATTAAATATAATATATTTATATTAAATATGATATTGGTACTTTCCAAAAATAAACTTTTGTTATGCTGGACTGTGTAAACGCCTACCATTGCAACAATTTTTTCGCTAAGTAGCAATCACAATTGTCACAAATAATGAGGCCGTTATAATTTGTCATTGCAGAATAACTAGAGATGTGAGTAATTGTTAGAAAAAGAATCCCTTTTTTTTACGACAAATCGAATAAATATTCTGAAAATCTTTTTTAAGATTGAATCTGAAAATGAAGTAAATAAAGATTATCAACTATTATTTAAAATAAAGAGTTTAACAGGCACAAGTTGTAGTTAAGACACTGTCGTTACGTGGAAAAAATATTCCATTATAAGTATGTTAATCGATTTTGGTTAATTCAGGATGGCTATAAGCGGTTAAAGCTGTACGTTTTGACGTCTTCACATGCCGAATTATACAACATTGCAGTGAACTTTTTCATACAACAACTGTTTTTGGAGAGATTTCAACGGAAGTAACATGTTTAATACGCTTTATAAATTACACTGATTCTTGGTCGGCAGTAACTGTATAATTATTTGTTTAAAACCATAAAGTTTTTCGGAGTCGGGTGGCGTACGTTTACACAAGTTAGTTCACTGTTCTGCGTGAGAAACATCAAAACAGGAATCTTGTGACGGTTCTAGAATCATCATTTTTGGTTTATAGAGGCTAATAAACAAAGGGGGTAATAAGTAAGTATTAAGCAAACACAATACATTCTGAAAAATAACAACACAACTATTGTACAGTTCTATTTTAGTTTTGACATAGATATCTATATATAGACAAGTAGGAACCTACCTAACATGGGCAGGTAATTACTTATTTCTAACAACGAATTCAGATTTCTTTTTTCAATTTCTGTGTATAGAATTCGATACGATTATTACATCATATTTGATAAATTCATGTTTATCCCTGGAAGCGTGTGACACGTAGGTAACATCAAAGCGCTATTGTTTTGATAAAAAATGACGTGCCACGGAGGTATCTGATAATAAGCGTGGGCGGGGTCACAACAAAGGAGAAATTGGTTAACACCAAATACACAATACGGGTTGAAGTTTGGATTCGGGTGTAAAATTAACTTTTCTAACATCGGTCACCTTTTGTCTACATGTTTCCATGGTTTTTTTCTATACTACGCTTGCCGGACGCAGTTATTTAATATGCTATTGTTTGTTATTGGAATTGACAGAAGATTACTGTTTTCAAAAACGTATTTAGGCTATAACGAGATACTTGAGCGATAATTTGCAAAATTGCTTTACATATTTTATTTTCTAAATGATCGGTTTTTTCTTCAATTACTTTTTGTGAAATAATGCCCTTAAATTGGCAGATTTATTCAAAATTTAATCAGGATAGCAAGGCTGAAGCAGAAATGAAGAAGAAGAAGAAAAAAATAATTGTTTGTATGATAAACAAGGTTATTTACCTGTTATTGTACAATTCAAGTCGTTATAACACAAAACTCTTATCAGCCATGGCGACCGTCGAACGTTCTTGTTAAAGCATCTTAACGGAGTAGGTGTGAACTTTAATACTTATCGCAGTCAAATAATAAAAAGAGACCGTACCTGCACTGTCTATAAATGAAAACTTGAAGAACCTATCTCTGCAACTTCCTGCGCTCTTGGTTTTGTAGAGGCTTTTAGGAAGTTTATCTTGCTAATGATGTTTTACGACACTCCACTCCGTGTTATCACTTGCTGTCGCGTACGGTAGCAAATGTACGTTTTTTCTACAACACTTAGTGAAAATGCACCTTATGTGACCTAATATTAAGATACTGAATAGAAGGGAAGTTTGCAGATAAATAGTAGAAGCTCTTCCCTGGCGGCTGGCCTTTTGTCGCCTCTCCTATCAGAAATATAAATTAATTGACGGATTGCGGTAGCCAACTATCCTGATTATGGGCCTTTTTGTGCGACTATCGAACTCTTTTGTTACGAGACTATCTCACGAATTTAACGCTTGCTTTATTCACCAGTTTTCGTTCATAATGGACTGTAATCTTTAGAAAATTGTTTAAGATAGATACGATGACTACCAGTTCCCATTTCTGATATTTTATTATGATATATATATATATATATATATATATATATATAACATGTATTTATGATCATCAAGATGTACATTGTACAAGCTAAATGTAGTAAATTCAATCTGGCTCGTTACAGGATAACCCCGGTGTTCGCTGGGCGCTACACTGCATCTCTCTATTCTTCATATCGCACGGTAATATTCCAATTGAATATTTCGGGAGAACAAAGGCCGGCAATACGGCTGTCGGACGCATTAACGCCCTACTACAATAAATCCCGGAGGTCCGTCGCCAAAGGGCTAATTACTCTGAATATCGGTTGATATACTGTCTACTTAGGAGTCGTGATGTATGACCGCATTCAAAGGATCGGACGCCGCAAGCCCGCGGCACATACACGATGCTACGATTATAAATAAGCATGTTTAGAGCAACCATCGCCGACAGATTAACTTTAGAGTCAAATAAAAAATTTTGAAGCAAGCAATATTCACCTCGGTAGTCATGACCGCTACCAATCGTCCTATTGGTACTTCAGATTTTTTTCTTTTTTTGGTAATATTTATTTGTTTATGATAATTGTACAATTACATATATTACATATGTACATGGCATTATGTGTAATTACGAATTTACATAACTAATGTAAAGCTTACAACCCTTTTACATATAAAAATATTTGTTATACATACTCATATACTCAGGAAGTTTTTTTCAATCAGCATGGATTGAGGTATCGGTAGTGTTTGGTACTACAACAATAGATATAATCTAGTTTAGAGATGCGGATTGTCGAAAAGGGTTAAAAAATTTAGTTTTTAGTTAGGGTTTAGGGCAAAGGCTTGCTCTGTACATGGTTATCACAAACAACGCGTCTGCGCATAAAAGCAAACATTTCGTTTTATAAATGTCACATCAATTCTGTAAATTAATGTAGTATTATATATAATAAATATAGCTTAAAAACAGAGGAGTCTTTCAAGTTTCATTAAAATACGACACATTTGCTGGTAAAAATAAAAATGTTAACCTACCATAAATAACACAATAATCTTTACCAACCATACAAAGGGCCTAATAATAATAACATTAACTTCACATCACAGCAAACTCATTTATTGACGTTCCTTTATCGAGATTGTATTGTGTGGTAAGTGCGGGTAAAATTGTCAATACTAAAGCAATAAGCAGCGGTTTATAAATATAGCATGTTCCCATAATTCTTTCAGGTCCTAATTGATTTTGACAAGCAACTTGCTAAAAATAATCCTACATTTATCGACTGGCGAAGCTGCAGATCAGTTGGCTTTTATTTTAGACTTCAATTAAATAATACGAACAGCCTCATGAGACATGTCTATCGGTGTAATTATCTGTATTAAAAAATATTCTGTTGTAAGATTTAAACAAGTACTTTAAGTGCCTGTCTACCTACCATGAGCATAAGAAATCAACGGTTTGAGCTTGGGTATAAGTCACAAACCGAGAAATATATAATCTGTAGCTAAACCTTAGTACAATAGATACCGATAAGATCAAAACTCAGGCTTCAACAAACATATTGTTCGTCTATAATACTTGTTACAATCGTAGCAATGTTTACGAAACATGTCACTCTTGCGGTATTATTTCAAAATGGGCTTTGTACCGTGAAATAGACTGTTTCGTACTCCACGATTTTTTTTTATATCGATAACAAATTGTATCGCCGCATGTTTAATCATATTGTGAAAAATCGCATAGTAAAATGAAAAAGAGCCAGTAGTACAGTGGCTCTTCAATTAATTCGAATACCAAGCACGTACCTACGCTTTGTATGTATAATGTGTTGCTTCGTTGCTACTTACAAAATACAAAATGTACACATCCAGTACTGGTGTAACTTTTGTGTTGTTTATTTCCTCGTTCATAATGTGCCGTTTCATAATATGTTTTGTGATTTGGATGAACAAATGAATGGTCTTACGGACCGACTTCAATGATGCTCGCTTTCAAAAGCGAAATTCTACAATAAATGATCTAGTGTAATTACGAGTACGATCCTAATTAATTGACAAATTTATCAATGGTACATTCACCTGTCCTCGTTAATCTAAGACCTATATCTTCAAAACCGGCATTAATAAGTCCCGAATTTTCGATTTGTGAGTGTAATCCACGTATGAAAAAGCAGTTATTTGTTCGGCAGATGTAAAAGGATTGCGGGTAGCAAGGTGTCCACCTCAGGTGGTGATATTTAGTGGCACAAGCCAAGGAATTGTCATCCGAATGTACAATCGCACCGATGATGTTTTCGTGCATATTTTTCAAAATACTTTTTATATGATGTTTATATTATTGGTTTGTAAAAATTTCATAAATAAAATAAGATGATACAAATCTATGTGGCTACGTTACAGAAGACGGTTAACTCAGTTTATGTAAAATTTAAGTGTATAAAAAAACACAGGTGTAGTTAGAAAATCACTATTAGAGTCATTAAAGTAAACAACAAAATAATTATAGTCGACTCACTTTAATATCCTATGCCGAGAAATAGGCGAAGAAATGACAAGTTTGATAAGCCCCGAGATGTATTTAATCAGGTTTTTTTCAATTACACATTATATGGACTGATGTGTGAGTTTCCCCAAAGTCATTTCCCATCCATTTCAATCCATTCCATCAATCCCATCCAATACGCTATAGAAACCAATAAACATATAAAAAAGGAAAAACATAAAGTGAACTCTTACAGCTATACAACTCCTTTCCAAGTCCAATATAATTGGCTATGTCAACAACCATGACGTTGATGAACAATCCGATTGTTCAGAATTTCCCGGCCGAATATTATTCACATTATACAGCACATACCTATTGTAAGTGTAAATCGCATTATGATATTTAAGCAATGAAATACATCTATAAAACCTACTTTAGGTTATTTTGATAAGAGTACATTTATCATTTTGTTAGTATGACTTTACCATTCTTTAAGCGGAGTTAAATTCAGTATAGATATATTGTGCATTCAGTGTTTTCTGCCTAGCCAGTTAGAAACCTGCGGTGATGGTGTAATAATAAGAAATATATTAGATAATAATGATATATTTTATCTATACATTAAGTAATATCAACATTGAGTGACATAAAATGCTTATAGATAACATTACTTGTTTCTTCTAAGCGTAAAGCAATGTTATAGGTATTCATGAAGTTTTCAAGTTTACAATCTACCATAGCATAGCACGAGCTATGCTATTTGACATTAAGTTAAAGCTGCGTATTAATATTAACAGATATCTACGAAGCGGCGACGGGTCTTGATCAAAGAGATTGAGTTTTGTGCATCTGCAAAAACTTTCTATTTGTACCCTTTCCTTTTGTGCAATTTCGAACTATCTCATTTCTATCGGTCGAATTTGCACAATTAGTACCATCGGCACATGCTACACCAGGTGGATGGGCTGTGGACTCGTCTATTCATCACATAAGACCCTATTGAATTCCTTAACAGAGAAAATAATAATGTATTTTCCAATGTCAACATATATCTTTGACACTATTGCTGAATTTTGGGTGTTGTTGTTGTTGTTGTTGTGAAATTAAAAAATAAATTATACTCGTATCTCATAATTCGTTCGATCTCGCCTCGTTAATATACATCCATGTTAGTCAAAATTTAAATGACAATAGACGAACGCAAAGCAAATAAAACTTTGCCCTCTAAAATATTTTAGTCCACGACGTTTACATTGGTGTTAACGAGGGCTCCCTCTATAAAAGTTTTGTGTTCAGATATAAATCTTGTACTCAAGAACTGGAAGGCGACATTCGAATGTAAATAAATATATAAAATGTTGCGTATTAATGAAATATTTTAAAAATGCTGTAAAATAAAATATATGGTGGGAAATCTACGGGATTAAAACACCTACTTACAGTTTCGGTCCATAAGCTAACTGTAGGTTGATAACCTTTATGGCCCGTAGACAAATTTCACTAATTAAAACTAGGTGTTGAAATTTTTGGATAATGTAAATGAATGCTTATGATTGTACATTTTTGATGAAATGACTTTATCTGTTGGTCTAGTGATTAGTGATTTGGACTGCTGAGGCAAGTATTCTGTGGCTAGTAGCTGAGTGTGCTTTATCCCAAATTATTTGTTCTTATTAACAAAGCAATATAACAATTGTATCGGTATATTTATAAATAGACAAGTTTCATAGGAATAGTTTCCTATGAAACTTGTCAAACAAAGGCTAATTTATGCAATTCCACCAAAAGCTTTAACTACAAATTTGAAATAAAGTGATTTGCCTCAAAGATGGTATTTTTTTACTGATTCCGTGTGCGAAATCGTAGTTTTGTTATCTTTGCGGTCACTAAACTAATGTATTTTCGTTGTCTACCCGAAGCTTTGTCTTATTTAGATTGGTATTTATGATGGTATTTGAGATTATAGGACAGAGAGATTCGTAGTCAAGTTACAATAAGTTACAAAAGCTTCTTACTGATTCTTCTACATTTATTTTTATGTATGTATAAATATTCATAATATATAAAAGCTAGTTTTAATTACAAAAACATGAAAAGTTAACATTTCAATGTCAACCTAATTTCAAAATCAGATTTTCAAACAATATTATTAAGATAAAGTAATTACAAGCAATCATATTGCATTGGTATTTCATCAGGATCAACGGGCTTAAAATAATATAATGACTCCCAATGTGTAAAAATTGTGATAAAATGTACTAGGTATCGTTCTTTGCTTAAGTGGCTGATAAGGTCTGTAAGAAAGAAAAGTTATTTTTTTAATTAACACATTAAAGGCAAGATATCTTAATCTTCGTGGCGCCAATTCTTGAAAGAGCTTACCCTTTGATAACAGTCTCGACTCGACATCTTTATCAAATATAACCGTAGGGCATTCCTATAGATCGGAATGTGTTATGCAAAAAATCCATTGGCTCTCCCTTTAATTAATGGTCTTAAGGAATACTTTTTCTAACTGCAGACCACCTTCATTCACAGTTATGTTTTAGTTTGAAGTAAATCACGTTTTTAGGGAAAACCTTTAAAAACAATTTGTATTCAATGCTGAATGTATTAAGCAACTACGGTAATATTAAAATTTAATCTAAATCCCATCTAAAACATTTTCTAAAACGTATAGTTTTTACGAACATGAAAACTTGTCATTTCAATCCTAATGATAATCTGCAACAAAACCTTTTTATGAATTAAATGATTTTACAAATGTTGAACTATGTGCTTCAATGTAAGATTTCAATGCACATGGAAAATTTATTGTGAATGTCTTTCCTATTAATGATAAGGAATATAAAATGATAACTTAATAGTTCCCACGGCTCGCTCCATAACCTAGCACTATCTTTGGACATGGAGCTTAGAAGAATATAATCATTTAATTAGTTTATTCGCTTGTAACGTCAAGCATACATTACATTACGTCATGTTAATAACAAATATGGGAAAGAGAGTAATTTAATAATAAAATCACCAAGCGGTTGAAAATGAGACATTTTGAATAATCTCATAAAAATACTTATGTACTTACTTACCCATTTCCTTTTCATGAATATGCTATAATGAATTATTCTCTAATTTACGAATTTCGCTCTCATTTACGAAATTTATATTTTAGTTGTTATATGCTATTGTTTATATGTGAACATCTGTAATTGGCTTTTCAAGCAAATTAATTAAGAAACTATATTAAGTAATGTAGCTGTTGCTGTTCCTTTAATAAAAAAAGAAATACCTAATCAAAAGTCTATGGCCAAGTAACGTAATTATTTAAATTTTGTGAAAAATTATTTTTGCTTTGATTCTTTTTATTTTTTACTGACGACAGGAGGATATGAAATTGCGAGAAAAGTAAGAAAGTAAGAAAAGGATAGCTGAAGCATAATTATCTCAGTTTTATATAAACTTATTAATACTTTTTATAATAGAATAAAATTTCAAGGAGGTTCGAAAGGAGAATATTTAGATATAAATAGCTGTACATATAAATTCTTATAAATTTCAACGAAATATATGAAATATAATAATCACTATTGCGACGTGGGAACCACTGTCCGCAACAGCAACGATGCCATAAGGTCCGGTAATAAATCACACAAGCAACCAGAGATTTATACCACTTAAGCGGTAATTATGTTCCGAATATATGTATGTAGACAGCGGCAATAATATGTACGTTGCACGTTTCGTATGATAATTTGTATGGTAAATATGCGTATCGGATGCAAGTGCGTTTAACATCTGATAGCTATATTGATCTTCGTTAAAAACAAACTTGTTATTGTTTGTAATGTAAAGTGAGGTAATGATTTTGGTGTTGCAATAGTTAAATAAAATTTGTATAATAAAAGCTCACAAGTATGTCGTTTATTTAAGCTTACATTGTTTTATATAGGCACAAATACTACAAATTCAGTACCTTTATTGTAACACATTGTAATTAGTGCGTTACGTTTCAATAGAAAAAGACAGAGGACAAATTAGCTCATCTATAATTCTCTATGATATTTTTAAGGTAGTATACAGATGTTTAACGACTGCTTAGACAACTTAACATAAGATAACTTCCATACTCTTTTCGTATTTCATTTATTAATATTAGGAATATAAAAATATTTACGTAGTATGTTCAGGTCAACGAAATGTATAAATTGTTGATTATATGACAAATATATCGTAACTCCACGTTATATATGTAACATCATCCTAATTAAAACTTAGCTCAATTTATATTCTATATTCTCCACAGTTCAGAAACCTTTGAAATACTGAACCAACTATAGTAAAGGAAAACGAAACAAATAAATTTCAAACCAAATATGTTAGCCGACGGCAATGTTGCGGAGGGCCACTGTTTAGACCACGTTTAGATTTTTTACTATATTTTCTACTAAAAGGTCACTATCTCCGAATCTCGTTCACATGATTTATCGTTCGGGCCTAACCTAATTTCGCCCTAAACACTTGTTAGTATTCAAAGCAGATTTGCATGTTATTAGGAGAATATTAGAAATTCATATTTCGTGCCGTACCATTTCGAAACATGATGTATCTCTTTCTTATTTGATGCTAACATCCGGCTAATCAAATAAAAAAAGAGTATAAAAATAATTTACATATTTTCCGCAAGCTAAATAAAGATTTAAGGTAACAAAATATTCAAACAGTACTTCATGTGTGTATACCTACGTCGTTACCTGGTGCTTCATGCAATTAAAAATAATTAAGGACGTAAATATGTAGTCGGTCACCAAAAGTATTACTTTGTAAATAAACATGGTATTGGTAATGCCTACTTTAATGAGCGTACAGACATACTTTCTACTGTTTTTCGGCTCAATAAAACCAGAGTCTTACTGTGTGTTATTAAGTATCGGAATTTCATTGTTAAGGAAACATTTTAATTAATAACGTACGCTGATGTACTAGTTCGAAATTGTCTAATAAATAAATGTGTTTCGTATCAAATATTTAAAATTTAAGGTATGAATATTTTACAATAGCAACAATTATTTGAAACTGACAAAAACTATCTAAGCTGTTCTAATAATTCAGACTTATGTGATATTTTGGAAATTTGCTGATTTTAGATTCCTAATATAATTTAAAGTCATCGAAGAGGGGTATTTTACAGCAATCACTAAATTAACAACATTACTCCCTGCTGCCAACTGCAATCCATTCGGCTCATACGGGCAGTCAGGTGGTATTTCATGCCACCTGACATTCATATCCTCTTTACAAAGTAAATGCTCATTTTATATTTATACTCATTTACCAAAGAATTGCTTACCAAGCAAAACCAGTTAACATTACTAAGGTAGAGTCGAAATGAATAACCAGCGTAATCGTTATACAACAGATTATACAAAAGATTTTGTTTAAATGGAAAATAACAAACCCAACGGTAATAATAAGTAGCTTTACCTATGACATAAATTTAGAATAGTATTGTTAATAACGACATATTGTATTATAATATTATGTATGATGTTAGTTATTATGTTCGTTTATCTACTAAGACGTATGTCACGGAGTAATGCCGTCGGCACTGCCAACCGCCCAGGAAGCGCGACTCAACGCGCGAATAAGAAATAAATCCCTGGCAAGCGTAACAAAGGTAAAGTAAAAGGAAGCGATTCGCCTCTAGGCTATGTAGAGCCGAGCTGAGAACCAAAGAATAATACGCGTGCCTTATGACTCCGTAGAACCTCGAAGGTACAGAACAGAAGGTAAAAACTATTACACGTAATATGGCTTGACGCTAATAACTATGTAAAAAATCTTGCCCCTAACAAGCTGCTTATTAGCAATTTGCTGTACAAAATAATTATTCTTCGAGTTTCCCAAAGATGAAATTTCAATCAAACGAATATTGGACGGCATTAGAATAAACTATTATCAAAACGTGATTAACTTACATTGAAGTAGGTACCCCTAAAATCCTAACCCATATACGACTAATGATGTAGAATAGATATTCAGATAGATTTAATGATTCGCTTTTTTCTTATAAATTGTCTTAATATCCGCAAAAACTAACTAAAAGAGCAAGTTACAAATATTTCAATAGTGGAGTAACCCTATGTTTTGTGTTATTTTACAAGCTCCCAATTAACGTCACTGGGTAAATAATAAATCAGAGAAGAGTCGAACATCGGTAAATGTTCAACGACACAGCTTTAGGTGGAAGCAATTTGTCTTACATCTTCTGATAAATATCAGCTTCATCTAACACGGGATCTATTGACCCTGTGTTTAATATAAAGCTATGAACAACATCAAGATGCGACATGTCTTGGCCAGAACATAAAAAATAAACACGTTGACCATGTAAATTCATCCCAAATAACATTTGTTTCTTTGTTACTTCTTAATTGGAAAGTCTTAACACTTCCGAACTGAAAGAAGTGTGTGACCTGTATTAAATATGAAATATTGTGAAAGATTATTATAGCTTCAAAAGAATGTTAAAGGAAACCAGTTAATGAAGAGCTATTACTATAATAACAATAAGAAAATTTCGTTCTTTAATGTCTAGCACAATACAAAGTTTTTATATTAACGTACTGTTTATATACAAAGTGTTAAACCATTTCTATGATAGCATCATGGGTACAAAGGACCTAAAAATGTTAAGTTTTTTATTCCTGTCCATATTCATAACGGAGCAGCTGGATTCAAATTATAGGTGCATTTAAATAACAAAACCCCAAAATTAAAGCAGTATGTTCTTCATAAAGAACTTTATCATTTATTGCAATTTACTGTTATTAAAACCAGTAGTTACGTGCAAAACATAAAAATTATATGTTGCAATTAAGTTGTACCCACACTGGAATGACACCCGGAATTGTCCCTTGGGCACACGCCGATTTGCAGGTCGGAACAGCGCGTGCTGGAGACAGGCTTAAAATTACTTACATGTATGTATATACAATATACATGTCAAACGAAAACATAAAAAAAATAATTACTTATCGCGAAATTGTTAATATTTACGACAAAAGACGTAAGAGGTCATTGTAAAAAGAAAGATACGTTTAACATGAAACACTACACGACTATTTAAAATATCTTTACTAAAATTGATTATCATACATTACGACACTTATTTCACTTGTACAAACAGGCAATTATTTTTTCCCTTTTCCTAATAAAACATTTGTCTTCAACTTCATAATTTTGTGCAGTAAGTTATATCACCGTTAGCCCAAGCCCCGGGACACAAAGTAATAAGCACGTAAACACACGTGAACCCGCTTCCAATATTTTTACGTAATTGTAAACGAAATTTTTACATTGGCGTTAATAATCAAGCAAGGGACATGATTGAGCTTTTCCATGAATTCATTCGTATTGCCTCAATTTGTAATCGCAGTGAAAGTAATAATACAACTAAGAAATGAATGATCATATTCAGAAGCAACTAAAATGATACATCTACTTCTGTGCATTGCTGAACAATGCCTCTAATACTGTATTGGAAAGTGAAGAAATAATGTTTTCATTTCCTGTTTGGCGTGTAACTAAAATTTTGGAGAGCAGAGTTTTTGCATTGTGCGCGTACATCCGTGGGAGCGGCTACCTGGCCCCTGCGGCGCAGTAATTTCTTATAAATCGACATTGAGTGAGATACTTGGAGGAGCGGGATCTTTCCCGCAGCGCGGGGTGCGGGGCGCGGCCAGCGAAGATCTCGCCAACAATGACGAACAATAGCGCACATGATCTAGATTAGTGACGCGCATTGTGTCGCCAAAGGGTTGCGCGCTTTGTGCTCCATTCAACCCGTGCGCCCGCGCATAATGTGAATAACCCGCAAACATCTCGATACTAAAATCGCACGGATTCTATGAATTTGTAAAGAAAATAAATATAACTTTTGACAGCGGTCCACGCATCAGTGCGATCTTTATTTGCAAGATGAGAATTGAAAACACAGATATGCTTTAAAAAGATTCCGCTTAAAGGGAATCCTTTGTATAAAACTCTGTGGCCATTCTGATCATCATGCATATCGTCAAAAATTCCATTCGTAACAATTCCTTGCGGCGATGCACATAATTAATTTTCATTAAGCAAACTAGCAATCTAAATGGTTGAGAAATTAATGCCTTTGACTTGACGTGGTAAAGAGTTGAAGTTCAAACCATGATTTGATATATTGTAATAGTTTCTAATGATGCGTTTTTACCTAAAATTAGACAACCGATAATTAAACTATTTTAATGGGGGAAATGGACATTATAATTGGTGTGCGGGATCGGGTGGTTCATTTTTAACCTTTGTCTGCGTAGTTATCTAGTAATTGTTCGAAATAGAATTTACATCCAAAATAGGTATACATGGTTTCTGAACAGAATTGTATGATTTTATATTTTTCAACGCGGAATATTTAAAACACAAATGATATAACCATAACCAGTCCCCTCAATTCCGCTAAAGGAGTAATCAAAATATTTTATGGACGTAAATGTTAACACTTTGTTAAATAAGATCGCCCCATGTAAATCATAGCATTGTGGGCTGTTAGACTTGTCCTCATAAAATAGGGATATTATGAATAAAATACATACGCATTAAACGCAATAAATTTCTTCAGCTTCTCATTGATTGTAACATCGAGGTTGAAAAAAGTGTGTATCGTAACAATCCTTTAACTTGCTTTTTGGGTTATCGTAAAAAATGAATGAGTAGCATCAAGCGCTGTCCTTTGAACACTTAAAGCTTGACAAAATTTGAAACGATTTGTCTTTCGAATATTAGATTCCGTCTCGATTGATTACAGTTTTTTGGCGTTTTATGTGATTTGTAACACCTGTATCAATAACACATTTTTTCTACAGTTGACAGATCGGGTATTAGTAATGAACCAAACTACTTTAATGGTTTTACTACAGTTAACACCATTGCCGCTGGATGTACATAGATATACACAATCAGAATCTGTTTGCATTCAAATCAACCCTCTTAAATCAATATAGGCCATTCATCACGGACACGACAGTTCTTTTGTGATACAAAGTAGGTTTGTCACAGGGAATGCAAAGAAAAGCCCACTCTAACAGCAATATCCATTCAAACTGTCTTTGTTTGTACCCTGCTTAATATTGATTAAAGTGAATTAAACGAGGATGCGAGCATTACCATGTCCGTATATCTAATTAGATAATTAAAATGGTTCTCGCCTTTGGTGGTAAATACTTTGATATATTTATCAAGAAATTCTTAACCAAATTCGTAGTTTTTCCGTATTTTATTTATACTTCCAACGCTAGGTAGATAATTAATGTGATGAGATGAGACTAAAAGCATTTCAAACAATGTAACTTTTTCTTACAAAATTGTACGAAGAGCAATGACGAGCAAAAAACTGGCGGAAGAGGATGGGGCCTTCCAATATTAGTTTTATATATGCCAGAAAAAAGACTGACACTTGAGAGGGATTGTCGATCAGAATAATAATAATAATGGGAGCCCTTTGGAATGGAGAATTATTTACGAACCCTTTCGGTGCATTGTGGAGCACCTGATGCGGAAGCTATTCGCGCACTTCGTGGGAAATTCGATTTTTATTTTTAAAGTCACGTCGATTTTATTCTTAACTTTAAAAAATTATGTGTCACAATAAAATTTAATCCGCAATAGTGTGGTAACTGTGGTTTTAGCTTTTTAGATTTAAGTCTATAAGATGTCTATATGTATTTCAAACCAGATTATAAAATTCAAAACAGAAGTCGAGCTAACTTACTATAATAGTTTAAAGTACTTTAAACTTTTCACGTGTAATCATAGAATATGTGATTCATGGATTCATTTACCTAAGTACATTCATACAAGAAAGTAATCCAAAATATCCAACATAATACACTTTTGTTCTTAAGAGAAATGTATGAAATTAAACATAATTGTTTTGTTGTTACTTTGCTAGCAGTATCTTACGGTCACGTTCTAAATAGTCGTCACTGACATCTAAAGCATCCTTATCATCTGATATTGAAATATACACCTTATGTCTGGGGCGTAAAGCGTTTTCATTGTTCAATGGAGTCGGTATCAGAAACCCGCATGGAATACCTCAGTGTACACAGACACGCGTCAACGCCTTGATGATAATGATATCTGAATTACACTTGACTCTTAAGTTTAACACATGCTTTTAAACAGCGCCTCGTTTGACAAACATATTAGAAGAAACACTAACAGTGTAAACACTTACTAAGAAACATTTTTTACGATACTTTCACTGATACGTCTATTCTTAAAATATATTAATACGTGCTTAATTTAATTTATTCCACACGACAAATTGCAAAGCCTATAATTATCAAATACTTTATAAAACAAATATAAAGAAATTATTTGCGAATTGTGTATCCAAACTCAAATCGTCGTTTTTTTTTTGCGATACAATGCATAGTATAATATATCTGCTTATCTTTTGGTCCTTCAACAGGATAGTTGCGCAAACCCAACAATTTCTCATTAATGTTTTGTCACCCTCATAACACCCACAAGCGTCCGTCCACTTATTCTAATGTGACGGAAGCTAACCAGCTTTCGATAATTCGTGTGCTGTCACAACAGCGGATACAGTCCATTTAAGCTTATTTCGGCTAATTGAATCCTAGCGCATTAAGCCTTCCCAACCCGTAATCCTTTTTATGGTACTCACGCCGCCTTTTTTAAGATCTTCCCTCAACTGTCTCCTTAAGTAGACTTTTTGTATGGAGGCATTAAAACCCAGTTGCAATGATAACTTTTTTATGTACATGATACATTTTTCACTCCCATGTCTTATATTTCATCACGTATTTGCAATAATTACTCTCTTACGAATAACGTATTGATAGTACAACCATCGCGAAATAGTGAGCAGAGTTACTCATTATATGAATATGTGTAGTTAATTGTAATCTAAGAAATGTTTAACGTACTTTAACAAATAACAAACGTAAAAACGTTAATAAAATCATCATTTTCAAAGCTAAGCACAACCTTTTTTTCAAATTAAATAACTATATCACCAATAACCTTTAACGAACATAACAGACGTAAATAATTACAAACCGCATTAAACCTTAACATTGAATACTTAAATTAGTTTTAATATATTAAAATAATTACCATATCGCTGGCAGTTAAGTAATGAAAAGCTCAAATTTAGTCAGCTGACAGCAACATGTAAAAATCCAGTTTCCTATGACGTGAGTAACGATAAACATAACGGGTATAACATTAAACGTCCGTTTTATCGATAGTAGTGGTATTTATTTAGTGTTTTAAGCAAATTACATCATAGATGCTCGTATGTTCAATACACTAATGAAAGTCATTAAATAATCCTATTTGTAATTTACTACCTATACGAAACGAAAGTAGCTAATAGCCGAAAAGTTCACTAATAGGAAGTTTTCGCTGTTGTTTATTTATAAACATTTCGTAATGGACGGAAACCCTGTAAAACTGCTAAAGTTTAACTCCATAATATCAATTTATCAATTGAGTGCCAACGCCTAGAATTGATAATGTGTAAGTTACTTTTGTGGCCGTACGGCCGGATGCACAGCGGCTGCTGTGTAAATCACGCTCATGCTTGACATTCGAAAATTCACAACAACTTCATTTGTATGTTTATTAATTTGTAGTCATTTGTATATTCATTTGTATAGTCTATAATCAGGTTGTATATTAATATTTTAATACTATATATTGTAATAAACATTTGTTATCAGTGGCTATCAATCGATCAAAATCAATGTATTTTGTAAAAATTCTTCCTTACAAAACTTTCTAAAAGTATGAAGTAACTACCACGTGCATAAGTATGCATGCACATACAATTATTTATTATGTCCATAAAAGTAATAATATGTAGCAAGAAATTTGAAGCAGAAAGGCAATTTTGAGAGGAAAGTTTTTTATTACTAGACGTTTATATACAGTTTTGTAAAAGGCCACAATTGCTGTGCAAGTTCCTTTTATCCGTACGAGAATTGCGTTGCAGAATACGTACAAAGTACCACCAATTAGATATAAAGCTAACCGCAAAAAAGCAATATCAAAAAGCTGAGGAAACAAAAAAAAAACGTAGATAGTGTTAACTATTTGGAGCGGTTCATGCGGAAATTATTCTCAAATTGCACATCACACGAGTCCTTCCGTTTGCGTGTATTCACTTACGAAAGCGCCCAAAACTGCTTGTTATCCATTTTTTATAATATTTTAGAAAAATGATATAAACATCTTCATGGAAACAAAATTTAAGGTTTCATTAAACTTTGCCATAGCTTGCCGTGAATTACGACTATTTCATATACAAAAACATGGACGTATCAAATTTCTGTAACCACTCGTTCTGAGAGTGAAATATGATAGTAAAGATACACGGTCAAGTAGCTCCTTTTAAAATGTTGTTACCTTAATTATATTCTGTAATTGCTTTTTACAGATGCTCCTAGTCTTTAAAAGATGCATTGCACCATTTTCACACTTTTTGAACACGTGGTAAAATGCTTCTGTTTTGCCCTTGATTTACGTTACGTAACAAAAATAGAAGTTTGAAGTTAATTCGTACTTTTAAATAGATATATTCATAATTATGTTAATACATTTATAGTTAAGTTGACGTATATTATAAAAGACAGTTCACCTTCAGCTTGTCGACATAATATGTCAGAAACTGCTAATTATTTTATTACCAGTAATTGTAAGATGATCTCTTGTGAAAACGGGCTCGTGTGAAACCTCTTGAATGCCACGTTTTAAACACAAACCTTACAATGCTAATAGTGTTTTAGTAAAATAATTAAATGTAGCAATAGAGCTGCTGCTAACGCTCGCCTATTAAAAGTGAAAAAAAGTTGAAATTATTTTGAGATACGGTATTAATCAGAAAAAACATACATTTATTGTCTGTATTAAATCATATTAATTGCTTACAGATATTTGACAATTACTAATTACAACAAAACACCATAAAAATTTACTTTTATTTTAGTACTTACAAAAAGATCTAAAGCTCTATTGTAATATGCTGTAAATATAATAATGAAAGCTTGTGTTTGAGAGAGAAAGTAAAGATTAATTGCTATTTTACAAATGAACGGCGCCTTTCAAAGCCAAGAGCCAATCGATACAAGTGAAACTTCAAACAATAGAAGGCATAGAACAATAATTGTTCGGAGTAAGATAGAACCGCTACAATGACATAAGAGTTAATAAACAGAAACAACAATTGTGGACTGCATGAAATATTTAAAAAAATGTGACATATCTATGTTTTTATACATAAAAAAAATATTATTTATAAAAAAAAAAATTTATACAAAAAAATTGAGCAGGCAAAGAGAACTCTTTTATACAAAAAAAAATGGAACAAATACTAAAGACCCAAGCAAGTATACCTTAAGCTCAAAACAATTAAAAAGCAATAATTTGTAAACTTTACATGGAGTAACACAATTACGATTATAAAAAGTTCTCCTTAGAAACTGCTTAGAGAAATCCATTTAACAACAATGTTTATCGTTTGCTTTTCGCAAAAATCACGAACAGAACAACGCTCACATGCGCCGCGTAATACGATTACCGACACAAAGCGAATCGAATGTGATTCGATTAAACAGTTTCCGGAATTTGCCGAACTGATTTCGTGGCGAGCAACTTAAGTTTTTGTTCGTAAACCGACAAACAGGAAACGTGTTAGTCGGTAATGATACTTGCGTTTACTCGTCGTCGATACCTACAAGTAACACTGCATGACAAATTTTGTAATATAGACATATTATTCTGACTATTTTTTTCTACCATTTCATTGTCGTTTTTTATTTACTAAGGTTATCACTGTATTCCTATATTCAATTAAAAGCCATTTTTATAATAACGTGCCATAGGCCAAATATAAATCTAAATATACTAATGTTATAAGGAGAGACTACGAATTTTGTGAGTCGTGTGTGTCTGCAGGATAATCGACACCTATACTGTACCTATTTGAAAGGTACATATTATATTAGATAATATTATTTATGCTACGATGACATTCGTCACCAAAGCCAAAAATACACCACTGCCTAAATACCGTCAATAGTTGAAACTAAGTCACGATAAAATGTACGAGTATGATTGAATTGTTGCTTTTGAAAATTAAAAAAAAAAAACAGCGACAATACCTACCTATATTTTTATTTCATAAGTAACCATTTATATTTTTCAAAGGATGTTCAAAAATAATGAATTATTTCCGAAGCTTTTTGACTGATATGATATTAATCTATTATCTTAATAAATATGTTATTTTTTTAAGAATTCAATTTATAACATATTCGCCCATGACGCTATTAATGTTCAATTAGAATTTATATCTCTGCAGTATCGCAAAACAAAAGCCTTCGTGTGACAAAATAATAATTCCGGTCAGCGGTGGCAGGCAT
This sequence comes from Agara michaeli, assembly GCA_018245675.1. Classification (NCBI taxonomy): domain Eukaryota; kingdom Metazoa; phylum Arthropoda; class Insecta; order Lepidoptera; family Hesperiidae; genus Agara; species Agara michaeli. The sequence continues at coordinate 2,870 of DWDX01000143.1, read as the reverse complement.
GTGGGCGCGGGGGGCTCAGGTATGTCGCTTAGATCTACTTAAGATAGATAATTGTTCCACACGGGCGAAGACGGGCGGGATGCTGCTTTCAGATAAATAGCTAATATCAGATTTTTTTAAAATTGAAATTACTTTACACTTCTAATAATTATCTACATTTATATTATAAATTGTTCTAAACATTTTAATATTAGATTATAAACATGGTGAATCAGGAGCTAACTGTTACATACCTACTTAATAGTGTCAGTGAAGTTTAAATACATTTTTCTTTAATTTCCTAAAGACCGGTATCTCGTTGCCTCAATACAAAATGGTACGTGTTTCAAAATATTTATGTTTCCTACATCCACATTCGGCTATATTTGTCAATGTTAATAGATAAATTAAAAATGACTATGCAATTACATCTTTGTAACTACATACAAAAATGTAAAATCCTAGTGAATTTCCCTGTCTAAGATTGGAACGGTCTATAAGCATCAGTTACATAAATTGAAAGATAGTACATACTTACGTTACATTTAGTTACAATCATTAGATATCAAATTTAATTACAATTGTTTTTATCTCTGTTGGCTATAATCGTAAAGTTCAATCTGCATTTCTGTGTAAATCTACGCATCTAGAAATACACACAGTTATTTAGTATTGCCAACATAATTTTAATTTGCGATTGCAGTTTATGATAACATTATTTCATCCTTTTTTTGTCTCAGAGGTACCTACTAGTTTGTTATATTCCAGTAATATGTAGCTGAAACAATAGTACTTCTAATACTACTATTGCATATATTTACTAGTGGTACATCAATAAAATAGTTTTGGATTATTCCGAAAAAATGCAATTATACCAAAAAATCTTTACACACTGTAAAGTGTCATAATTATATGAGAGCATGTCAAACATAAATGCCGTATAGCTCACACTCAAACGATATGCAGCGGTGTCCTTATTCGATACGAACTTCTTTGTCCCTTTATCAGGTTCGTTTTATTCGCACATGTAAATGCATTTAGCTCCCACTTCTTATCTCGCCGAACACCATTAATCTTGTATAACAATGTCCCGTCGGTGTGATCGCGCATCGATGGCTTAATCAACTCGCCGGAGGTGTGATATCAGCAGAATGTTATCACACGCACCGATAACATTCTTCTCAGATATATCAAGCCTCGAATAAAACGAGTACAACTAGAGTAATTGTAATCAGGCTTCAGGTTTTCGTTATGTAGCACTTTTCAGTTTTTTATTATCCGCTTCCGCTATTATTGAACCGACTTTATAATTTTTTTTCAATTTTGCTACTACAATTTAATTGTCTTTTCTTTACATTTCAAGTGATAAAAATTTAATCACATTTATTGCAATTGCAATCGTTTCAATATATGTATATTTAGCAGGAAAATAAAATGCTAAATTTATATTTACAATTTTTTGGAACTTACATTTTATATCAAGCGCGAGTATTTTTAAAGTTACAATAAGTAAAATAAATTTCATATCTGTAGTTCTTAAGTAGTGATAATATGGGGAAATATTTGAAGGAGCACATAAAAAAAAATTAAATTTTTTTTTAAAACATTTATTTCATATTTTCACATTATTTACTATCAGATATATCTATATATTAATATGACATTCTAGATATTTACATGTTTATCTACAATATCGATATGGTTGACAAATCTCTATATTGGTATAATGAACAGTCCCTTTTTTAACATAAATTGACTAGATTTCACATTGTATATACACATTTTATGTAAAATCTTATTTATAAACTTTGTTTTTTTACGTTTGCTGCCACCAAGATATTGCGTCTAACAGCTCATTGTCGTTCACGGGGCTCGCCGTCTCTACGTTTGTTGGATATTTGTATGAACAACAGTCATTGTTTGAGTAAATCGAAGAAACGCCGGATGAACAATCTGAACTGGCTGGAGATGGCACTGAATCAGTGTACGGAGAGCTGCTTCCACCAAATACACCTTCGTCAATCTCGTAATGTTGAATGTCTTTTCCTGAATGTCTAGTTGTCACTACACCTAGTGCTGCGTCGCTTTCGTCTAATAAGTTTTGCAAGTGTTTGATGTATTCTACGACCATTCGCAGTGTATCCACTTTGCTGAGCTTTTTTCCTGATCCTCGGCGAGCTCCTCCCGATAAAGCGTTAACAATCGAAAGGGGTATTCTCTTCCGCAGAGCGTTAAATCCATCATTTACTTGTTTAACACGATTCCTTTCGCGAGCATTTCTTCTAGCTATCGATGCGGCTTGCGGTCCCTTGTATAAGCTATTCTTATAATTGTATTTCGTTTCAGTCGCATTACTTAATTCGAGACACGGATGTTTCCTATCGGACGTCGGTGCGATAGGTACGTATTTCGGTGCATATGTTATGCCATAGTCTAGCGCGTTACTTTGAATGCTACGAAGCATCGTTGTTCGATTCCGTATACAGTGAAATTCGAAAAGTAAACTAGTTGAGCTTCTATCTCTATGTGAACATTGAAATGAATGAGCTCCGTTGGCCCCGAAACTGCATTTTATAAGAACACCTTTACAAAAAAAATGGATATGGACCACTCCCCCGCCCCTATATTTTTTTTCGCTCGATACCTGGAATACGTTTTTGAAAAGAATGGACTTTTGTACACGTGCCGTTGAATTAATGTTGACCAATACTTAGAATCGTTACCCTTTAACATTAATAAGTTTTGTGACAATACATGCATAAAACGTCCTTAAAACATATATGTAGGTAATTTAGCTAACATTTATAAATAATATGCCTCGTTGGTCGGGCGGTTGCTAGCGCGACTGCCGATCGGGAGGTCCTGGGTTCAAATCCCGGGCTGGGTACTGT